>WEKW01007557.1:0-33012 GCA_013389905.1 Sula dactylatra
TTAGTTGCTGACCGGGGCTAAACCACAACACCTGTGCTGAGGCATTCTCTAAGGGCTTACCTTCACTGCACAGAAAGTCAGACCCTCCCACTGTCCACAAAGTCCTCTGACGTAGGGCTTTAAATATGGACTAATTTATCTGGCTAGGATTACCTGCTGAGAAAACCATTGAGAACTAATGATCTGTCCTTTCCTCTTCCTAACACCGAAAGGCAGGCTGCAAAGCACAGGGCCAGATTCCAGGTAGAAGTAGGTAGAATGAAAGAAATGGAGGAAAGTGTCTGCAAAGCCACAGGGAGAAATTAAGCTAACAGAGAGAGGTGCCAGAATACAAGGTGCTGGTAGAAGTTGCTGAGGGGAAACTGTTCTGAGGCACCAAAAGGTATATATGCAGTTTTAAAGTAACTTTTCCAACTGCAGGAGAGGAAGAACAGTCCACTGGTCAGACCATTAGAAATCCTGGGTTCAAGTAGCTGTTCTGCCACAGATTTTCCTGAGGCAGTCAGCTGGCTGGTTTTATGCCTCAGAGACACAAAATGTAGATGCATTGCCTTTTTTCACCCATCTGCAAAATTGGGAATGACAGTTCTTCACTACTTCACAGAATACACTAAAGACTTTGAATTGCTGTAACATTATGGTAATAGGAGCTGTAGAAGCCAACATGCTTTTTTTACTTACTAATAAACATAATTTCTTTTAAGAAAACTGCTTTTTTTTTTTCCTATTCAATGAGTCTCCAAAGAGGAGAGATCTCAGTGACCATTAGGACCTGCAGACTACAAGTGTTTGTCATCAACAGTTTGTCCTAAAGTGAAACCGTAAAAATTCAAAATTCTATGTGAATATAAAGAATTTATAGAAACTTCCTTTAAATATGACACAGACACCTTAAGTTCAGAACCTGGAAGAAAGAAATTGCAGATGACAGAACTTGATGTTCTTAAGATACCTGGCTTCTCAATGGCAGCTACCAAGGATCAATGTCTTAAAGTTTTTTTTACAGTTATCAAGAATGCACAAAAAGAAACAAGAATGATTTGACAGTGGCATTATTTATGCTTTTAGTTTTCCTATGTGAGCACAGAAAATTCTCAGTTCCAAAGAACTGACCAGAGAATGAGTAAAGGATCTAATGATTAATGCTATGTTTGCTTTGGGACAATCTCTAGAGTGTCAGAGGAATATGTACAACAAAGCAGTTGTGTGACTGGGAATATTTCATAAGAAAAGGTTAAGCACGCTGTGGGTTTTTTTTTTTTCTCTAAAAAATGATCATATGCCATTCAGGGCACATAAATCCTTATTTCAGGTTTCACTGTCTTAATTGTTTGAAGACTCAATATGAGTCAGTTACTGAGGCTAGTTATTTTACTTGAACTGTTGCAAAGCATCAGACAGAAATGTAGAGAAAATAATGTGAGAGGGATTTAGTTCTCTGAGAAGCCATCTGTTGTGGTTTAGCCCCAGTCAGCAACTAAGCACCACCCAGCTGCTCGCTCACTCCCCCCACCCCTGCAGGATGGGGGAGAGAATTGGAAGGGCCAAAGTAAGAAAACTTGTGGGTTGAGATAAGAAAAGTTTAATAATTAAAATAAAACAACAACAATAATAATAATAATGTAATGAAAAGGAAAATAATGAGTGAGAGAGATATGAAACCTTGGAAGAAGGGAAAGAGGTAAAAAAAACCAAAACCAAAACCAAAACCAAACAACAAGTGCTGCAACCGCTCACCACCCGCTGACTGACGCTGCCGGTTCCCGAGCCGTGATTGCTGCCTCCCCCGGCCAACTTCCCCCAATTAATATACTGGGCACGATGTCACTTGATATGGAATACTCTTTGGCCAATTCGGATCAGCTCTCCTGGTTGTATCCCCTCCCCTCCCGTCTTCCTGTGCACCTGGCAGAGCATGGGAAGCTGTAAAAGTCCTTGACTAGTGTAAGCGCTACCCAGCAACAACTAAAACATCGGTGTGTTATCAACATTATTTTCATACTGTCTAAAACACAGCACTATACGGGCTACAGTGCAGAAAATTAACTCTCCCAGCTAAAACCATGACACATCTAGACATACTAGACTGTTTATTTATCAACCAAGAATAAAACATTACTTTCTGGGATGGGGTGAAAAATAATTACTGACTGAATAATATGTTAAAGTGTCTCCCAAATGGAGATTCATACCTGGACTTGCTGAGCATACAGAACAGAGAGAACAGAATCTCCTGTTCTGGTTGTGCTTGCATCTAATGGCATCAGACAATTTCCAAAGGAGTCAGTGGCTGCGAGTCATTTCACTTGAAGGAGGCTTGGATCCGGCCCTAGGCATCTACATAGATGTGGTCCATCAACAGTCAATTTTGCCTTTGTGCTGTTGGAAACTGGATTACACCATTTAACTTTAAGAGATCTGAAGTAGTTTGACAGCCTCAGATGAAAAAGAAATACAGTTGGTGACCCATCATGCCCAGCTAAAGCAGTATTTAACTTTGCATGACTATGAAAATGCCAGTTCCTAAGGTAACTTATGTAGAATAAAGCATTAATTACTTTTTCCTTCTTCTAGATGGCCTCATGCTCAAATTACCATTGTTATTCTCTAAATGTCTACAAGAGGCAGGGGAACAAATGAAAAAAGTCTTTAAGTTTTCACTTGTTTTTCACCCCCTAAATTCCAAATGAGAAAGGAAACAGCAGAAGTCTGATTAAGTTTATTTCATTTTTCAAAAAACCCTCAACTGATTTGCAATCAAAAATGAACTACTGTATAACTAAAAAGGTAGGAGACTTAAACCCAGTCTTGTGCATATGGCCGTTGGTAAAAGAAATTACCTTCCTGATTCTGTAGTTCTCATTCTGCACATCTTGACATTGAACTGGCAAGAAAACACATCTCCCCAGCAAGCCAGAGTCCGAAGGCAAGATCAGTTACTGAGGCAGCTGATGCTTCATGCCCTAGAGGAGAAGATCTGTGCTCCCTTGGGAGTATGTTTCCTCAGTGAGGTCTCAGTTTAGGTAAGCTTACTTGGTTCTAGCTTCAAGTGCATCTTCAAGCATTGCAGAAATGAGAATATATATAAACATATTGTTAACAGTGTAAGTCTTATTACAAGGACTAATACAGATAGCGATAAAACACCAAGCAGTGTATGTTAACAAGGAACACAAGGTTCTTCTCTTTGAGATACAGAAAAGCAAACTCCTGTGTGTATTTCCAGCTGAGGTGGTGGGACCCTACCCTTTCTCCCAGAATTATTAAAGCACGACCTTTCTATACAAGTACACTATGAGCATATCCTGCTCATTTCCCTTCTATTTTCATTGTCACAGACAGCCCAGAAATACAGGATCAGACCTTTTTTATGGTAATTCTCTGATGTTCATGACACAAAGTTTTAAAACAGGATCTGTCCCTGGTGCAGCACAAAACCAAACCTCAGACCCTGGCATCTGGCCTATAAGCTATCAAATGTGTTGGAATTCATCTAAGTGTGTAAATATAAAATATGCTTCTGTCTAGTCTTAAGCAAGATGGAGTCATATTTATGTATGCTCCGAGTATTTTTATTAGCATAGAAAGGTGAAATAACTCATTATTCCAAAATATTCCTGATTACTTTTAGCTTTACCATGCTACAAAAATCTTTTTTTAACAATCTGTTGCTTACTATTGATTACCTAGATATTGACCTTTAATGGCTGAGTTTATATAAGATAAATTCTAAGGTTTTTTTTATACAACAAACCCAAGGAACTTGAGAAAATAAGAAAATGCCTTATCATGAGCATTTTCCTTTTCCATTTTCCCCTGCTTCATCCACTGGACTGCAGAGGAGATCACCCACTTAACAGAAAGAAAAAGCATATGTCAACTTGCCTCACCTACAGAGCCTTGAGGCAAAATGCATCACTTTTTCAAGACTGTCAAGGACTGAATAAATCAGAGATAAGCGGGTTAAAATGTCAGCACCCACTGGGACCAAAATAAATCTACCACATTTTTTCATCCAAGTGAAATTCTAACTGCAGTACCACTAGCACTTAATTCATTCGTTTAGGAAGACAACCTAAAACTCTTAATGATTAATTTTAATTTTTTTAAAAAGAGAAAAAACCACAAGTTGTTGGCTTCCCCCCCCCATTGTAATAAGTCTGTGGAAGTCATCTGGTGCAAAAGGTCAGAGAAGCATGATGTGAAAGATGGTGTTAAAAGGCTTTCAAACTTTGTTTATTAATAGATATAACCCTTTCACCTCTGCTACATCTGTCACTGCTAGGCTAAATATCATCTGTCTTACTGGTCACCTGACTTCTTGTTATTAGTACAGGAAAATGCCACAAAAAACACTTAAAGAACACAAATCTTTTATGTAAAAATGCAAGAGAAGAATTGCCTGAGCCCTCCTAATAAAACGTAACCTAACATGGAGTAACTAAAGACACTGAGGGTAGCCTCTGGCTTTAAAAGCATTCACTAGGCCATTGATCATTGAAGACAACATGTGGTGACCTCACACAAACACAATGTAAACTCCCAAACTCATTGATGGCATTCCTAGTGCTCTGTCCAAATTTATATTGCCTCTCTGTAAACTGTTTGACATGAGCAGTGAAAGATGGAAACAGAAAAGGACCTCCTCAATATGATGAGCATACCACCAAATGCAGCTGGCTGCAAGTGAATTAACTTATAGTTTACTTTGATATTCAAAGAAATCTCAGGCCATGATGTGTGTTAATAGAATTTTTGTAAGATTCTTGGAAGTATATTTTTCCTTCTGCATAACCCAAAAATATGCTAGACTGTAAAAATTCCCTGAGACTTTTTTGAGGAGGTAGAGACAACAAATGGAAAAAATATACTGTTTTATTATGCACTTACCAGGCAGAATGTTATTGCTATGTAAGTCAAATCATGCACTCCGAAAGGCATGTGGGTGTATGTCAGTGGGTGCATACATGTGTTCCTCCTTTCTCTCCCTTTATCTCCTCCCTCCCTCCCTCCCTCCCTTCCTTCCTTCCTTCCTTCCAAGCACCAAGAATGCACAAGTGCAAAACCCTCAGTATTTTTGCACTTACTTCCACTAAGTGTGTCTCAAACACTGCACAAATGTGTCTGTTTTATACTCCAAAATTATATAAATTAATTGCAAGGCACAAGCCAAAACGTGAATACACAGAGTCCAGAGAACACAGAGTACACAGAACCTGAAGGAAGCAGCAGAATTACATCAGTTAGCATGTTAACTGTTTAAACAATTTATTTTTAAAAAAGTTTCAGTATTGATTGATATTTAAAATAATGGACTCTTTTGCTTGCAGTGTTGTAGGTGGAAAGCTCCAGGACTGCTCTTTTTGAAGAGGGATGCTGCAGAAGTTTTGAGACAATTTATTTTTGACATTTTAGACATTGTCCTCCTGCAGTGAGTAAGTGGACAGGAAGGAGATATTACTGGAAAGTTCTTTCTGTTTCTAGGCCATCCATACTAGCAAGGGGTAAGTTATTTCCCTGTTCCCAAAAGAAGGAAGAAATCAGAGAAATAATGAAGTTGCATCTGAATGTGTTTTTACTCAGCTCCTGCAATGATGAAGGCACCTTTCTTGGGAGCTGATTGCAAAGTTATATTACAGCTCATTGCTAATAGACTGTGAGATGCTATTATTTGATTATTTCTAGTATAGACTGCTATCATTGTGCACACTACAGGAACAGTTATATGTGTCATGACTGCACAATTCTAACTGAAGTGTCAAACCAAAAATGAACAACAAAAGGCAACATTGCCTTCCTGTGCAGTAAAAATGTAAAGAATCCATAAGCATCTCCTAGCTTAGAGGTTTCCAGCAAAGTTACTGCTTTTAAGCCATGAGAAAATACCTAGGTTGATGTTTCTGTTTATTACGGAAGACCACAGCTATAAGAAACTGTAAGGAGCACATCTGGGAAGCACAGGCGTATCTATGAGAACAACTGCTACAAAGAGAGGTAAATACATAGTATTGGCTTATATTTTGAAGCTGAAATAACAGTAAATTTTCTCTCTGGACTGGGCATGTAGGACTCTGGGACTAACTCCCTCTCACAGTTTCATGTTGTTGTTGTTGTCTTCCTCTTCACCCCTCATCTGAGAGCTCAGCCTGAAGCCTGAAGTTAGTAGCAGTGGCTATGAATGGTCCTTGAGTAGCCCATGTACTATGGAGCATGACACCTTGCTTTCTCCAATCAGCCACTGGCCTCACTCTGAAGTGGAACATGCCTTGTGTTCCTTTGGGTCTAGATGTCTCAGCACCCCTTTTTGGAACATTTTCCAGGCTTTCATGTGAGGATTTTCCCTCTAGTGGGATCCAGGCTTCAGCAGAAAAAGAAAATAAACAACTAAATATGTTTTTCCAACAGCAGTCTAATTTGATTCAAGTAGAGCGGTTAATCATTTTGACCCATCAGCTTAGGTTTAGGAACCTACAAGTTGCAATGAGAATCTGGGCAGGTAAAACACCTCCGGTTTGATTTTCAATCCATTGCCTCCTGCTGGCGTAACACCCACCCACTGCTTCCAGAACCTCTTCTGTTCCAGAAGGGCAGGGGATTTGATCTTCTTTCAAATATGACCATTTTGTAAATCTATCCAGTTTATTTTAATGACATTTTCACAGCCTGTATCTCCCTTTCTCCACTCCTCCTAGGTACTCTAGTCATTACCCATTCTTAGTTAGCTATGAAGTGCAAACGACTAGAACTTCTCCCTGGGCTAGCTCGTCTCATTTACCCCTTTCCTTCTTTTGATTGCTATAAACCTATGAGTGAATTTTCTCCCTCTAGAGGAAAAAGAGAAAAAAAAAAAGACTGAAAGAAGCAAACACTCAGTATAATCAAATATTCTTCCATACACTGCAGCCTGTCATGTGAGTGGGTCCTGTTTGCAATCGTCATATAAACAGGTTTTGGAAATATAATACAAATTATTTTCAAAATTACTTTGTGATAGAACTTTTTCTCTGAAAGAGTTGTCGAGTCAGGTTTCAAGTAAAACAGGATTATGAGCCATGGGATTGACAGTGTTTAGTTGCCAAAAACCAAAACTGATCTGCGCTCTCAGAGACCTGGAGGGGCACTCAGAGAGTGGGGCTTCCTGGGAGGTACTTGACCCTAGACTTTGATGTATCTGATAGCTCCTGAAGGCACTAGCTGCTGGCTCTGTAGTGAACCATAGCTTGTATGCATTCCTCTAGTTCTGCTGGCATAACATTTCTTCCCTTGCCTGCATTGTCTCTCAGCCCAGCTCCTGGTGCTGTGCCCATTCCTAGAGAAATCACTAATATCTTGTATTGGTCGTCTGCCCTTAAGTTCTTGCCTTGGCTTGGCTCCTTGGCTTGATGCACAGAATCATGGAATCACAGAATGGATGAGGTTGGAAGGGACTTCTGGAGGTTATCTGGTCCAATCTCCCTGCTCAAGCAGGGCCACCAAGAGCCAGTTGTCCAGGACCGTGTCCAGACGGCTTTTGAATATCTCCAAAGATGGAGACTATACACCTCCCTGGGCAACTTGTGCCAGTGCTTGGTCACCCTCACAGTGAAAAAGTTTCCTGATGTTCTGAGAGAACCTTCCATGTTTCAGTTTGTGCCCATTGTCTCTGGTCCTGCCACTGGGCAACACTGAAAAGAGCCTGGCTCCATCTTCTTTGCACCTCCCTTTTGCTATTTATATACATTAATAAGATTCTGCCCCTGAGCCTTCTCTTCTCCAGTCTAAACAGCCCTCAGGCTTTCCTCAGAGCAAAAATGCTCCAGCACTTCAGCCATCCTTGTGACCCTTCTCTGGACTCTCTCCAGCATGCCCGGGAAAGATCACCTCCCTCAACCTGCTTGCAATACTTCATATACTGCAGCTGAGGACACCCTTAGGCTTCTTTGCTGCAGGAGCACACTGCTGGCTCACGCTCAGCTTGGTGTCCCCCCGGAGCCCCCGGTCCTTTGCTGCCAGGCCGCGCTCCACCTGGGCGGCACCCGGGGTAAAGGAGTTGCTCCTCCCCAGGTGCAGGGCTTTGCGCTTCCCTCCTTGTTAAAGTTCACAAGGTTCCTGCTGACCCGTTTCTGCAGGCTGCCGCGGTCCCTCTGGGCGGCAGCTCCACCCGCTGGGGCACCAGCCGCTCTGCTCAGAGAGGTGTCAAAAAACGTGAGTTGCGTTGGCCGGGAATCGAACCCGGGTCAACTGCTTGGAAGGCAGCTATGCTCACCACTATACCACCAACGCTCCCGTGCTGCCGTGTTCGTGGCTGAACTCTTCCTGCCCTTCCAAGTGCCATCTATTCCTGGTCTGATCACGGATTTACTGACTGCCCACCGCAAGTACAGAAGGGACTACTGAGGGAAACATTCAGGTGTTTTCCACAGCTGCCAAGGCTACTAGAAAACGGTCTTGTCTTTTCTTTTCTTTTTTCTTTTCTTTTCTTTTCTTTTCTTTTCTTTTCTTTTCTTTTCTTTTCTTTTCTTTTCTTTTCTTTTCTTTTCTTTTCNACCAATGAAAAAAAACCTAAGGTATCGTTCAGTGAAATATTTCCAACATCCTAATTTGTTTAAAAGAAACTCCAAATAAAAGGACTAAAACCTTAGGAAATGGCGCTGCAGATAATAGCACAGCTGGAAAAAAGGCCAGCTAACAGCTCCAGGCTGATGAAACAAGCATCCTCATTTCACCATTTTTAGTAAAAGAAACACTCTTGCCAGCATTAATGTTGAACTATGATGAGCTTTTTATTTCATATTTGAAAGGCTAGGTGGAAAAAATTATAATGAATGGCATATGTTGTCCTTTCCTTCAGCTACCCCTTTTCTCATCTCAGTAGCCTCCAAAGAAACACAAGATCACATGGAAAATGTAGCTGAAAATAAACTGAATAAACTTACAAAAAGTTGTTATTTGAAAGAGGATTATCTGAAACACAAGTTTGAAATTTTTAATGTCAAACTTAAGTATATTTTTATCACATAATATATGATGAAAAGTTTTCTATTACAGTGGATAGAGCCAACAAACTACTTTAGAGGGACAAATTCTCAAAACTCACATGCTGTGAGGGTATCCTATGAATAACCCAGGGCATTCTAGGGCATCTGTGATTTCTCTTCTGAGAATGTCCTGTTTACAGACAGATCTGGTTCTTAATATGCAGGAATGTGTTGCTTTCCCCAGCAAGCTTATGGATGAAAACATTCTGTGCCAGGTCTCTTAACAAAGAGACCTTCAGATCTCTTTCAGTCTCAAGTCCTCAGTCTCAGGCTTACTGCAATGGTTGTCAGAAAAGTTGTAAGACCTAATATTAGTTAGACATCCATCAGTCTCCAGATTCCTGACCATTTCTGTCACTTTGCCTGCATCTGAGGAATGAACAGGTCCATAGCAGGTCTGCTAGTCCTGTGCATAACCTGGCCATTTCACCCGGAATCATCTGGTGTTTGTATTGGTGAAATTTTATGCAACCTTAGAGAAAAGTCTATGGAGCACAAATACATCATAGTAAGGTTATCAAGTCTTCTCTCATTTTCTCCTCACAATTTACTTTAAAAAACAGCAAAACCAGCCAAGATCCTATTTGGAAGGCTCTGGAAATAGGTTGTGAGCGCATACTGTTAAATGTATTTTTAACTAAGATTAACAGAACAGGCTAAGAGGTCTTTGCTGAGCAGTGTAGAGTCTATTCTCACTTTATATGACATGCAATGTATATGTATTGCTTTGCAAATGCACACTTCAGTTTTGTGGTGCAGGCACAGCAAACCATTCCTTTTGGCACCAGATTTTCTGGGCACTTGTTGTGGAACCCTTTTACATGGGACCTTGGCCCTGAGCCAGTAGGCTAATGATTTAAGAAGATGATATAATGGAATACATCAAACTCACTAATCATAAGCACTTTTGAAAAAAAAAATGAACCTTATTGTAATGATTTTCATGCTTTTCTTCTAATCTGTAGACACCATAAACATCTTCTAGTGAAACTACAAAGGCACGGATAATAAATTTAAGCCTAGCAACAGTTGTTTCTAACATTACTGAAGAGTGTGGTTTAACAATCATCACAAAAGGCCATTCTTTACATACTTCCCTGCAGAAATATTCCATGGAATCTGAAAGCCTGTGAACTACCATTTGAACTTACCATTTAGCATATTTCAATAACTGTAGTAAAGAAGGTCTGGAGGAAGTGTGGATGTTTCTTATACTAAGAATGATATTTCTCTTTCTTAAAATTGAAGCCTTAACTATGTCTTCTTTGTGATCTCACCATCTGATATTTTAAGGCAATACAGAGTGAAGAGGATGATTTTAAAACTGTGTGGTAGAAGCGGAAAGAGAGTTAGGCCCCCTTTGAACAGACTAAAAGCACTGGATGAGGATTGGCTACTCTGAGAAAGCTGGAAGCTGAATTGATTGGGCAGAACAGGACAGAGAAGTGGGATGGGCTAAGGGGAGCTTTGTGAATGACAGCCACCTGGGCCTTAGCTCATAAAGCTGCTTAAACACACACGAGATTCCTAAAGAATTTAAGCACCCAAAGTTGCAGATAAACTCAGAGGGCCGCGTTCCCAAAGCCAGAGTAGTCTTATCCTGCTTAAGGAATTCTAGAAACACTTCTGAACATCTGTAGGCACCTGGAAATCTGCTGAAATCTGACCCCAGTGTTCCAGTCCCAAATGCAAAGCCTGCTTAACATCAGTAACTCTTATATGTTCAGACAATACACACATACGGTCAAATCAGGGGCTCTGCCTGAAGTTTGTGCTGATTATTTCTTGTTTTCCCTCTCTCTCTCACACACACACATACGGACACAGATTCCAGTAGCACTTGACGAACAAGCAGATCAAATTAACCCTTATTATGTCTTATCAGAACAAGATGAGTGTCAAATGGTAGCCCTTCCTAGTCTGGTTTTAATTCACTAGGCAACAAACCTGTTGACTACAAGTCTAGTGCATATAGCAGAGAGGAAGTACTTTACTGTGGCATAATTAAAAGGATTTCCTACAACACACATAATGAGATGCTCTCTACTTTCTTATTAAAGGTTTCCCTTGTTTGGGTTTACACCAAATTAGTTGCATATGTGACTAGTTTTGCTGCAATATCATCTTCAACTTCTTAGTGCATCATCACACTAACCTCTCAATTAACCCTTATTTCAAAGACTGCTCAGTGCAGGTGCAGCAACATTGCTTTTCTGGCACAGGACATCTTGCTAACTGCTAGTGACCTCTGTTATTGCTGAGGATCTGGGCATGCTGCATATGCTTTTTGTTTACAGTGCAAGGCCTCAGCTAATTGCATAATTGAGGTGCTACAGATCCACAGCCTGTAGAAATCTAGAAGCTATTCAAACATAAAAAATAAAACCTAGGTCTAACCAACACTGAATTTGTCCAGTTTTCTGGCAATAAGCTTCTCCCCAGAGTATAGATCTCAGTTTAGTTGGTCTAGAAAGATAATATGCTCATACTGTAGGTCCAATGGATTCCTTAGTCCATACCAGAGCAAAAGGTTAAAAATAAGAACATATCCCAAAAGACTTCCGAACACTTTAGTACTACCACCCGAACAGCAGCTGTCTATTACCCACCACAAGTTTTATGGACTTCTCCAGTAAAGAAACAGCATTAAATCTTCAAAATAAAGGCATCTAAGTTTCAGAAAAGAAAACTACCTAAAATATGTTAGGCAAATAGTGGTATAATAATATTGCAGACACATGATTATTTGGAAGCTATTTGAAAGCTTTATGTATGCAGACCTCATACACCAAAAGAAAAAAAAGTTTTTAGAAGTAATTTACTTAGGATAAGCCAAGTTAAATGAAAAAATAATAATCAACCTTCATGAGGCTCCTGCTTGAAAATCTTACCTATTTTTCTTATTATTACTATCTTTATTTTTTATTTAACGTGTTTGTCTTAGATACTGACTTCTCCAATCAAATTATTCACACAGTTATATACTTTGTTGTATCAAAGTCAGTCTCCCTGAGTGGTCAGTCCTTAACATACAATAAAGATAACATACATGTAGACACATGTTTAACTTTATCAAAGAAAATAACAACTCAAATTTAGGAATACTTTAAAATGGACTATAAAATCACATTTCAAAATTCTTGACTTGCTGCTGTCCATCAAGAAGTCTTGCAAATATTTTTTAACATTTGTAGCACTTGTTAGCTTGGTTGCTTTTTTCATTTCTAACAGTCAAAAATTATCTTTTCCCTAGTTAATAGAATTACATAATTCTGGATTTAAGAGAAAATATTAGCAATTCTATCATTTCTCATGATGATTACTGAGTCTATTTTATTAACATTATCGTGGTTTAGCGCCGGTCAGTAACCAAGCACCACACAGCTGCTTGCTCACTCCCCCCACCACAGTGGGAAGGGGGAGAGAATCAGAAGGCAAAAGTAAGAAAACTCATGGGTTGAGATAAGAACAGTTTNGAAAACCAAGTGGTGCAAAGGTTCACAGCTCACTGATCCACACCCCGCCAGTCCCCAAGCCGTGATCGCTGTACCCCTGGCCACCTCCCCCCCGTTAATATACTGAGCATGATGATGTCATATGATATAGAATATCCTTTGGCCAGTTTGGATCAGCTCTCTTGGCTGTGCCCCCTCCCTCCCAGCTTCTTGTGCACCCGGAAGAGCATGGGAAGCTGGAAAAGTCCTTGACTAGTGTAAGCACTACCTAGCAACAACTAAACCATCAGTGTGTTATCAACATTACTCTCATACTAAATCCAAAACACAGCAGTATACTAGCTACTATAAAGAAAATTAACTCCATCCCAGCCAAAACCAGGACAAACATCTAGAAAAATGTTTGACTTCTAAATAAGAAAATAAGTATTCTTTTCTCTACCAATAACTAACAGAAATTTAATGGCAAGCAATAAGATTCTTTCTCTGGTGTATGTAAAATTCGTACTACTATAATTAATAGTAAGCTGTTAATTTAAAAAATAAAATCACCTTTCTTGAGTAATATGATGCTTGGTGCAAAGAAGAGCTCACTATCCTGGATGCAGTGGAGCCCTGACAAGGCTGGCATAGCATGGCTAAAATAAAGAACTCATGAGTCAGCTTCTTTCTAGCCATCCTGATGATGAAATCAAATGAAAACCAGGCAACTGTCCCCAAAATAATAAACAACTGTTTAAAAACTCTTAAATAATTCCTAAGCTATTGTTGGGTTTGTTCTTTAGCTTTTCTTTGAATTAACAGGGGATAGGAAGTTAAATGAAAATTTGAACTGAGATTTTTTTCATACATTCACTTGGCTTCGGAAATTAGGATGCTATGTAGAAATGGGCATGGGCACCTTCAGAGGGTGATTCATCTCAGCATCAGATAAGTGTCTGATGTAAGCTGGTGAATCACCTTCTGGAGGGACATTTTTCTTTCTATTGATGTTAAAAATATGAAGTGGTTAGCTCAAAGTTAGAGGTTTTAAACAAGGTGGCGTTCATATAACCTAAATATTTTTAAATTCATGATAAATCACAAAATGACAGCTCTCATTTTCTCTCAGTCTAAATTGTTGTTATTGGCAGTTATGTTATTCTGAAAATGGGAATATCATCTGGGTAGATGAAGTTTGAGGTTCATTATGTATCATGTATGGATACTCATGATTTTTTATGCAGACCAGACACAAGATATTCAACAGTGATTTAGATGTTTTCAGGATGAACCCAATGCATGCCTCAGAAATTATTTAATATTTAGAAATGAGCTACTCAATCAGCAAGAACTTTACTGGGTGATGCCTGTGATGCCTCTATGATGCCTCAAGGAAACAGAAGTCACTGAACTTGCTCCATTTGATGAAAACACAAATGTTTTAAAAAATCCAGCCGCAAACAAAGAGGACTATTAAAAAACAATTATTTATTTCTTTGAAGAATTTATGTGGCTGATTCAAGAAGGCAGCTACACAGACTTCTGTCACTATTCGAGATTTATTAGCCAGATCTGAAGTCCTTAAGTAGGTAGACTTCAGACACTTTCACCCTTATACTTGTACCCCTTTCCATAACAATATCTGTTCTAGATGATCAGATTTATAGTTGCAGTAAGACTATAGTAGTAAAAGGACCTTTTTATTTCTACAGATTGAAAATGTGGTAGTCACGTACATAGTTAAGCATCGTATACGATTAAAGAAGCCCAAAGATTCAGTAGGGTATTTTTTCCTTTTTTTTTTTTTACCCTCCAGCACACTCCTGTTCTTCATTCCCATTCTTCCTTGCTTCAGACTGACTTCTTGGCATGTTTATAAGCAAGGCAAGGCACACCCACAGCCTCCACCTAAAGTCAGAAGGCATCACTGGAAGATTTGACTGTGAAGGCTGAATACAAAGACCTGACTGAGAACGGGAATTTATTTTTTTAGTAGCAGAAGGATTCAGACTCCATGGACAAAGATTCAAATTTATTTTGCCAATTTATTTTATCCCTTTCTCTCTTACTATCTCTTGTAGGCGAAAGTTTCTGCTTTTGTTTTAGACTAGGCTAGCCTGATGGATTTTGACCACAGAAATAATTTATCTTTTTATTTATCCTTGCTATATACTTTATCTTTGCTATATAATGCTGGACGTGTACAGTGTTCTGGAGCTTTTTCTCCTTCTCCATCTGTCTGGGAGTTGAAAGGCAATAGTAGGGAATTATTGAATAAGTTCTGCCTTTTTAGGAAAATAAGCACACAGAAATATGTATAACATGGTACTTGCATTTAGTTGCGTAGGGATTTCTTTTTCCCATCACCTTCTGAAAAGGTTGGCATATTTCATTTTTTACAATCAGTCCAAAAGATTATGCTTTCCAGAACCCTGTCAAATGAATATGATTGATGCACCAGTGGAAAATAAATATGGGGAAAATTACTCTGGAGTATTTATGCATTAAATAAACTAACATTCTCTATCCCAGAGGCTTACAGACAAATGAGCAATTAAGCCACTTTATTCTTGCACTTCAGTGTAGAAACTGACTACTATGGAAATGGGATGCAGTAATTGTGATTGTGAGTATTTCTCTGTACTAGGCCTTTTTAATGACTTTTGTTCCGTGGTTTAACATGTGCATTGGGTCATATAACCCATTCCTGGACAGGACCGTCAGTTTTAGTCATTTTGCTGGGGAAGATTTCTAGAAAAAATTTTGGTTTCAAAAGACATATTCATTTTGGAGGGAAAAGATTTTATTGTTTCAAATTCTTACTGCAATTCAGGAAAGCCTGTCTTACAGTTCTGTCCTAACACTGTTCATTAGGACAGACTAAGGCTGAATTTATAAACGTAAGTGCACAACAGTAATTCTTCACTCATAATTCCTGCTTTTTATTATCTCAGTGTGAATTTCTGTGCAAGTTAATTTGGAATTAAAGTTTTTCAGCTGTCAATACTCTGCATCTGAAGTATGGTAGAGCTACTCTGAGATTTGATTAAGCTAATATAGCTTTATATACCGATAATTACATTATTTTAATCAAAACTTTCTGTAGAGACTCTTGTATAGTTCTTAAATTGGCATTTTATTGTCTAAAAATTAAATTACATTGCAAGACATATCAACATTACATTGGATTAACTGTAAATGCTTTTTAGAACAGGTTTAGGTACCCTGATTTAGGTACTCCTACCAGGGGAGGTGCCTCTCTTGACCTGCTGTTCACAAACAGAGAAGGACTGGTGGGAGATGTGGTGGTCAGAGGCCATCTTGGGCTTAGCAACCACGATAAGATTGAGTTCTCAATTCCTGGTGAAGTAAGAAGGGGGGACAGGGAAGACAACTGCCCTGGCTGAACTGGGAGCTTTTGCTGACACTCAGAAAAAAAAGGAGAGTTTACCACATTTGGAGGAAGGGGCAGGCATCTCAAGAAGAGTACAGAGACCTCGTTAGGTCTTGCAGAGAGAAAATTAGACAAGCAAAAGCCCAGCTAGAACTCAACCTGGCAACTGTTGTAAAGGATAACAAAAAATGCTTTTACAAATGCATCAATGAAAAGAGAACCAAAGAGAATCTCCAAACTCTATTGGAAAGGGAGGGGAATATTACCACTGAGGATGAGGAGAAGGCTGAGGTACTAAATGCCTTCTTTAGCTCAGTCTTTAACCGTCAGACCAGTTATCCCTGGGGTATTCTGCCCCCTGAGCTGGAAGCAGGGGTGGGGAGTGGAACAAACCCCCCATAATCCAGAATAAAGCAGTTTACGACCTGCTGAGTCACCTGGACAATCACAAGTCTATGGGGCTGGATGGCATCCACCCCAGAGTACTGAGGGAGCTGGTGGAGGAGCTTGCCGAGCCACTGTCCATCATTTATCAGCAGTCCTGGTTAACAGGGGAGGTCCCAGATGACTGGAGGCTTGCTGACGTGACGCCCATCTACAAGAAAGGCCGGAAAGAGGATTTGGGGAATTACGGGACTGTCAGCCTGACCTCAGTACCAGGGAAGATTATGGAGCAATACATCTTGAATGAGCTCACCGGGCAAGTGCAGGACAACCAGGGGATCAGGCCCAGCCAGCATGGCTTCATGAAAGGCAGGTCCTGCCTGACCAACCTGATCTCCTTCTATGACCAGGTGCCCCGCCTAGTCGATGAGGAAAAGGCTGTGGATGTTGTCTACCTGGACTTTAGCAAGGCCTTTGACACTGACTCCCACAGCATCCTCCTAGAGAAGCTGCGGCTCATGGCTTAGGTAGGTGTACTCTTCAGTGGCTTAGGGAGGTGTACTCTTCAGTGGCTAAAACACTGGCTGGATGGCTGAGACCACAGAGTTGTGGTGAACGGAGCTAAATCCAGTTGGTGGCTGGTCACAAGCGGTGTTCCCCAGGGCTCAGTGTTGGGGCCAGTCTTGTTTAATATCTTTATCAATGATGTGGATGGGGGGATTGAGTGCACCCTCAGTAAGTTTGCAGATGACACCAAATTGGGCAAGAGTGTTCATCTGCTCAAGGGTAAGAAGAATCTACAGAGGGATCTGGACAGGCTGGATCGATGGGTCGAGGCCAGCTGTATGAGGTTTAACAAAGCCAAGTGCCAGGTTTTGCACTTGGGTCACAACAACCCCATGCAACACTACAGGCTTGGGGAAGAGTGGCTGGAGAGCTGCCTGGCTGAGAAGGACCTCGGGGTGCTGGTGGACAGCCGGCTAAGCGTGAGCCAGCAGTGTGCCCAGGTGGCCAAGAAGGCCAGTAGCCTCCTGGCTTGTATCAGGAACAGTGTGGCCAGCAGGATTAGGGCAGGGATGGTGCCCCTGTACTCGGCACTGGTGAGGCTGCACCTTGAATATTGTGTTCAGTTTTGGGCCCCCCACTACAAGAAGGACATTGAGGTGCTGGAGCGTGTCCAGAGAAGGGCAACGAAGCTGGTGAAGGGTCTGGAGAGCAGGTCTGATGAGGAGAGGCTGGGGGAACTGGGGTTGTTTAGCCTGGAGAAAAGGAGGCTGAGGGGAGACCTTATGGCTCTCTACAACTACCTGAAAGGAGGTTGTAGTGAGGTGGGTGTTGGTCTCTTCTCCCGAGTTACTAGTGATAGGATGCAAGGAAATGGCCTCAAGCTGCGTCGGGGGAGGCCTAGATTGGATGTTAGGAAAAATTTCTTCACTGAAAATGTGGTCAGGCACTGGAACAGGCTTCCCAGAGAGGTGGTGGAGTCACTGTCCCTGGAGGCATTCAAAAAATGCATAGACATGGCACTTCAGGGCGTGGTTTAGGGGACATGGTAGTGTTGGGTTGGTGGTTGGACTTGATGATCTTAAAGGCCTTTTCCAACCTTAATGATTCTATCATTCTGTGTTTCTACGATTGGATACCTTTTCTTATCTTTTTTTCTTATGATTTGGTCTAGAATTTATTTTGATACCTAATCCTCTAGCTACTCCGATTCACCAAGTTATGAGACATTAACCGAGCTGTAGAATTGTTTCTTTGTTCTTCATGCATTGGCCATGATCTGCAAAATGAAGTCACACCATGGACTATAAATAATATTCACCACAAATCAAGTTGACCTGCATCTGTTTTGTCTAAGAGCAGATATACAGAGCTTCCATAGATTAGATATTATAGAGTAGTTTTAAGTCATGTTTATCTATTTTTTTATTTGTTACTTTCTAACTCTGCTTAATGGGTAAAAAGGGGAAAATACCATACGTGTTAAGCCAAGAATTTGCTGTTAATCGTACTAAAATCTAGCTAAAATACAAAAAAGTTATCATTATTAGTCCAGTTACAATGATATTAACATTCACCAAATTCATATAATATTCAACATTCTTCTATTCCAAATTTTTACTTAATAGAAATCAAATGTCATTAATAATTCCATTAAAAATTGTTGCACAAAACTTCCTAGTTTTCTACACTTTTTCTCTGGATATGCTTTTTTCCACCACAGCTGTCTATCCAAAGGCCAACAGAGCCAATCTTCCTCAGAAAGAACAAGACAGTTGCAGTGAGTCAACAGCATCCCTGAGGAGAGGTGTTGACAATGGGATTTGTTGCTGATGATTTCTTTCACCTACCCCTAGGCTCCAGGTGGGAATATTTTTATACATTTTTATCAATTACACATTTTCATGCCTTGTTCTTTCTTCACATTATACCTAAGTTTAATAATTACGGGATGTTTTACTTACCTCAGATCTGTATTCTTTATTCTCTTTGCTACCCCTAAACCAGTGTTTCTCAGCTCCCAGGTCTGCATTTCTTTAACAGACTATTGTGGACTTTTTGTACCTCTGAGGTCTCCAGTGTCATTCTGTGCCCTGTCTTTTACCACCCTGTACTCCTCCACATGGCATCCTGGGTTCCCATTGCCATCACACCACACTTGTATTCCTTTAACACTGCATCATTATGCTGAGGGCACATATTTTGTTCTGCAAAGAAAAACTACTTGTTAAAACTACCTATAGAAAAATTACAGTTGCATCGTATAATATTATTCAAAGATAAGAACAAGTTAAACGGATCAGAAAATAGACATCTGGTCATTATAAAGATGCTGTGGATTAACAAGAAGGAAAAACACTCAAAATAGGCCAAGACAAGTTCAGACAAGGTCTGGCAAGTCATCATACCAGATTTCCCCTTTTCTGAATTGCTCTGTCATACCCAGCTTAGTGCCCTAAAAACTTCACATTTCTGGTATCTTTATACCTCCACACAATGCAATATTAAGGAAATATGTGGGTCTCATAACTGTGTTAACTGAAGATGTGCAATAATTCTCCCACTGATGCCTTCTACCAGGGTCCCTTGACTTTCAAACATACTAAATCTCACAAAAGCCCCAGAGGAAACTATTATTTTCTACACAGTCCTACTAGTAGTGAAGTATGAGAGATTTTAATTGGGTAGCGTATCACATCACTAATAATGCTAAGGACAGTATTCTGAGAGTCTTCATGCCTTGCATGTCAGGGTAATGACTATTAAAACAGACACTTAAACCAATTCTCTCTGAAGACCCACCCCCACTTTCTATGCCTATTTTGGCAGCGTGTACTATCCTGAGAGCTGTGTGGACCTTTCTTTCTTTTCTTTGCTCTTTGACATCCAGTGCAGGTGCTGCAGTTCTATTCAGGAATGCCAAGCCAACAAATTCTCCTGACCTTTCATGCTATCATAAGTTTTCTTTGCCTGAAGTTTCCACCTTAAGGACTGGTATGTCTCATATTTAGGATCATTTCTTACAAGGATTCAGAAGCACTGCCTCATTCCTTTGTAAGCTGTCAACAAAGTAAAATATCTTTATAGTACTTTATTTTTCTGTCCTACATAGTTTGGTTTCAATCACTGTTATGTAGTTTTAGCTCCCTCCATACAATGTTTTCACTCTGTCTCCATTTCATATCATCTACTATAGTTTTGCCAAATAAGCCATAGCCAGCAAGTTGGTCATATGAAAGGAACAGTTAATACAAGATTAGAGGAAATATCCAGTGGGCAAGCATGTTATGCTAACATAGACATTTTGAATGTTTCTCACTTTATTCTTTCATTTCTTTTTGAAGCCAAAAAAGGGGGGGTTGGAGAAAATCAAGAAGGAAAACGGTACCATTCATGAGTAAAATTTTAAAACGTAAATAAGATTCTGGTCTTAAAAAGTAGCTGATTGTTAAGATCTCACTGAAATTACTGACACTGCTGTTCAGAGAAAGCAAAGACTCATCATACTTTGTATTCTGGGCTGTGAAGGTAAAGGTGTCTGGTTTCCCTGTAATAGTCTTGTACAGAAGTAACATGCTTTTTATGTCTAGTACTAAGCTTGTTATGAAAAACATAGTAACCTATTGCTGGCTACAAATTCTGCGCCAAACATACTACTTGCTACTGATTTGCCACTGTTAGTCCAGTGTCATGGTTTAGCTCCAGTCAGCAACCAAGAACCACACAGCCACTCGCTCACTCTCCCCCAGTGGGATGGGGGAGAGAATTGGAAAAGTGAGAAAACTCATGGGTTGAGATAAAGACAGTTTAATAGGGAAAGCAAAAGCCGCATGTGCAAGCAGAGGAAAATAAGAAATTCATCCACTGCTTCCCATGGGCAGGCAGGTGTTCAGCCATCCCCAGGAAAGCAGGGCTCCATCATTTGTAATGTTTACTTGGGAAGACAAACGCCATCACTCCGAATGTCCCCCCCACACCTTGTTCTCCTTCCCCCAGCTTTATATGCTGAGCATGACATCATGTGGTGTGGGATATCCCTTTGGTCAGTTGGGGTCAGCTGTCCCGGCTGTGTCCCCTCCCAGCTTCTTGTGCACCTGGCAGAGCATGGGGAGATGAAAAGTCCTTGACTAGTATAAACACTACTCAGCAACAGCTAAAACATCTCCACATTATCAACACTAGTTTTAGCACAAATCCAAAACATAGCCCCATACTAGCTACTATGAAGAAAATTAACTCTATCCCAGCCAAAAGCAGGACATCCAGTCAGTGTACACATTTTGGAGCGCTCTGGGCACTGTTTATTCATACAAATGAGATAAGGAACACATTGCCCAAGGGATTAAATAGTGCTTCCATTGCTAGTCTAATTTAAAGTGCATGAAAGTATAGAGCATGAAAGCCCAGCTTCACAAGAAAGTTTGAGAAATATGTATTGTTAGGCTTCCCAATGAACCAGAGGTTGGGAAGTTTTCTTGTGTCATAGGAGATACTGATTCCAGACTCCTTTATGATCAAATGAAGGAGGATCATGATGGAGCTCCAATGTGAAGAGGCAACATACAGGAGGAAGCAGGGAAAAGCTATAAAGGAATAATTTATAAATAATTGCAGGGTATGTACTGGCAGTGTTTGGAAAACCAAAGCTCAAAACCACTGAAACTTGCACAGTCATCACAAATGAGAACCTCTACCATTATCTTTCTAGTAAAAGGCTGGACAAAGGAAACTGTTGCACATCACTGAATGGAGCAGGTGATTTAGTGACAGCAGACGCAGATAAGACTGAGGTACTCAGTATCTTCTTTGTCTTAGACTTCCCCAACAAGGTCTCCCATGCCTCTGTGCTTAGAGGTGAGGCTCAAGGGGGAAAACTACCAGGAATGGATGAGGAAGGAGTCAAAGATTGCTTGGAGATTTCAACTCATATACTTCCACAGAATCTGCCAGGATGCATCCAGGGGTGCTGGAAGAACTGGCTGTTGTGCAAGGCTGCTCTCTAACATCTTTGAAAGATTGTGGAGACCACAGGAGGTTGGCTTTTGTTACTCCCTTTTCAAAAAAGGCCAAAAGGACAATCAAGGGAACTACAGGCTGGTCAGCCTTACTTCAGTCCATGGAAAAATTGTGGAGCAAGTCCTCTTAGAGCACATATCTGGGCACATGAGCGAGAAGAAGGTGATCAGAAACAGTCAGCTTGGTAACCATGCTGGTTACTGAAGATAACTCATGCCTGACCAACCTTCCAACACAGTCTCCCACAATATTCTTTTAACGAAGGCAGGATTTTACAGTTTGTGTGGGTGGACAACTGGATGGATAAAAACCTGATTAGATAGTGAGGCTCAGAAGGCAGTGGTTAATGGAGGTTGGTAACAAGCAGAGTATCACAGGGTTCTATCCTGTTCTTCTTAACATCTTCAAGAAGACGATGGCAAGTGAGTGCTCCATATAGAGCTCTGATAGCCCCTGTATAGATACATCCTCCATTCTGGAGGAGGCAAGTGTGTGCACTCTGACCAAGTTTGCAGGTGACATGTAACTGGGGGACAAGGCCCCTCCAGGGCAGGGCTGCCATCCAGAAGGACCTGGATGGGCTAGAGGAATGGGCCAGCAGGAACCTTATGAAATTCAGCCAGGACCAATGCCCAGTCCAGCACAGAGAAAGGAGGACCCACTTGCTGTGGTACAGGAGTGGGCTGGGGTGTCCAGGAAGCAGGTCTGTGGGAAGGGCCCTGGGCCCTGGTGGGAACAAGGGCTGACAGCATCCTGGGCTGTGTGAACAGGTCATGGTCAGGAGACAGAGGAAAGGTATCATCCCATCTGGTCACCACTCATTACAAAACATCTAGATATCTAGAGCACACCCAGTTTTATCCCCCCAATATGGGAAAGATTAACAAACTGGAGTGAACACAACAAAGGCTGGGGCTGGAGCATTTACCCTGTGCAAAGAAGCCGAGGGAGCTAGGACTAGTCTCCCCTGCTCTCTCTGGGGTAGAAAGAACTTCAGACCCAAATGCAGTCTTCCCCCAGTACCTAGGGGAGATCTGTGAGAAGGTGTAGTTGGCCTACAGTGCTGTATGGTAGGAGGTCAAAAGACAATAGGCGGAAATTGAAATAAGTGAGCTCAGTCTGGATACAGGGAAACCCTTTTCCCAAAGAAGGTAACTAAACAGAGAAACAGGTTGCCCAGAGAGGCTCTGCAATCTCCATGCTTGGGGGTTTTCAAAACATGACTGGTTAAAGACTTGAGCAACCTGCTCTGAAGTCATGGCTAACCCTGCTTTGAGCAGGAGTTTTGGCAAGAGACTTGCTGAGGTCCTCTCCAACCTGAATTTTCCTGTAATATCCAGTCAGAGAGATTCTGTCCAAAAATGGTCAAGAATTTTGTCAAAACATTTTAATATCTGGAAAAAAGGAATAATTAAAGAGAAAATTCATTAAAATATTTTTATTAATAAGAAATAACAATTGTTTGTGAAATTCTAGATTTTTTAAATGTAAATTGCATAGTCTTTTACGTTGTCTTAGCAAGGCTAAGAAGCTTTACTTCTAGAGACATCTTAAGAAATCTTAGTGGGTTTTGTTTAATGTTTTGGGATCATTGAGTAGAAGGCCCTTCCTTCCAGAGTTGTAAAGGACTGTTAAGATCAGTAGTATGAACTTTGATCTGCTTCTTATCCAGAGGATATTATTTTATTTATTTTAAATAGTCTTGGTAGGAATTGGCAAAAAAATCATGTAAGAATTTCATAAATATGCAAATTTTAGTTATTATGTAAAAAACCCTATGACATTGTGAGCTGCTCTACCATTTCTGTGGTATAAGACTGCCTGTGTCAGGGATGATTCTTTTGCTTTTCAAAACATGAAACCCAGGTGAGAAAATTAGAAGTAGGAGCAAGGAAAGAAGGCACAAAGTTCAACAGGGAAAGAAAAGAAAGCACAGCAGAGGGATTTATAATATGAATACAAATTTCATATTCCTGCTGATGCCTATGATCTTCCTGAAACTAGTACATATCATAAAATCATCTGTTACTCAGTATAATCAAGACTTCTTTCAGTATCAACGTGTCAAAAATATTTGATGATAAGATGACTCTATGCTCTATCAGATTTGATACTAACACAGTCACTGGCTAAATCAGTTGCGCTTTCCCTCACAGCCACTGATTTCTGTAGCTAGTTTTGTGCTCTAAATAGAATTAGACTTTTGTTATTTGGAAAAATATGAAGTATTTCATATGAAAATATGAAAAATATGAAGCATCTGCAACTATAATACATAGCACAACCTTGTGTAGGTGTAACCACAAGTACCAATAAACATTTTTTGCTATCACAAACAGTATTTTCAAATCAATAGTTTTCCAAGCTTCCTAATTTCCTGGCTTTTATTCCCTGTTACTTACAGGTGATTTTTTCTTTCCTGAGAAAAGGGCTGTATTACGATGACTAAATATATGGCTTATTGTTGAATACTTAAGCACAGTTTTAATAAGAGGTCATTAAATCTGATGGATGGGGCGTCTACAAACAATGTCATCTGTCACTCTGCACTCAATGAAAGGAAGTAGAAGAACAGCTGGTTTCAGTTCTCATGAGTTTCACATTTTCCTTATTTCTGAATCACATGGAATAATTTCCTATGGTTCTAATCTGGCTTTTTAGTCACAGCTGTAACACAAAGGAGAATTTATACCCAACTTGATATGTTTTGTCTAGTTTTGAGTTGAGAGCATAAAAAGCTGTGAAGCTTGAGCATGTATTTTCTCAGAATTTATGTGTCAGCCTATTTCATTTTAATTAGGTAGAATTTTGCAAACATTGGTAAATTATCCAGTCAAACCTTGCTAACTACTAAGTATCAACTGAGTTTGCTTTCACCTGATTGCCGGTTTATTTATGATTCCAGCCTGAAAAAAGGAATAGTATAATGGATCAGCTTTTAGAAAAGACATTCTCTACCAGATACAAGATGCCTCATCTACCACATTAGTGAAAGCCTACCTAGCTAATTATTGACTCATTGCTGTTTATTCCTGTGAGAACAACCACAGTGTTAATAATGTATCATTAATGTGTAGATCCTGAAATAATGGTTAACTTGCAATTCTGTCATTAACAAACCAAATTCTTTGAAATAGGTCAAAGACAAAAATAAATGACAAACGAGAAAAAAAGACATCATTGTCCTAAATATTCTAAAGAAGTCTACACAATGAAATATCAAAAAAATATAAAATATTCTCAGAAAACTAGCAGGACAGCAATGGGTTGAAATAAAATGTAGATTAGATTCTAGAAGTTTTTTGTGTTTTGACCTAATGTACATACCTGTGTAGTGATCAGGTTCACTTCCTCCATCCCACCTTCCCTAAAATACCTTCCTTATAAAATGTGAATATAACAGATCATTTTATAACCTACATGTGATTTTAATATCTGTCAGGTTACCTGGACCTAAAAAGTATAACTAACCATACCTCTGAACAAGGAAAGTTGCAGTGAGTTGTCAATGAACTTTCATACTATCCATTCAATTATAAATCATTATTATGGCTTTGTTATTATTGAATATAAACAGATATCTCAGAGTCTGAATGGAGCACAAAGTTGTTTATGAGGATTAGGATGAGGCTAATTGTTCTGGTTTACTGTATTTCAGATATGTACAGAAAACTACAATCTATCAATTTTTAAGTTTTATATTATTCATTCGCTGATCCTATTAGCCACTAGAACTATACAGAAAAATAGTATGTTTTCATTTCTTGGAGATTTCTGTATCTAACATTGAATAGATCAAAAATACTTAGTTTCTTTGCTGAAGATTTTGCAACATAATCTGCCCATAAATAGTAACTCAATACTCTTAGTTTTTCTTCTCCAAAAAGGTAAGTCCCATGCTATGTGGTAATAACCCCACCATGTCAAAGCCACAGGTTTTCCCTAAATTCATTGAAATTTAGGCTTTAATCAAATCACTGTACAGACAAGAGCCAAACATAGTATTTGGCTCTCACCTTCCCCAAGTTATACTAGGTAGCACTTAAAACTGACGTTTCAAGAAAAGTGCAAAAGCACAAATCAAAATATTTTCTTTTAAACTTTTCAAAACTTTCTTTTTCTTTGTCTTATTAAAAAGAAAAAATAAAAGTATAGTAGTCTTCCACCAAAACCACACTTCCCAGTGCTTAGCCCATGAGCCACATCTCACTGATCATAAACTGGTCCCTCGGACAATGATGACAGAGTCAGTGAATGAATTGTAGAACTGATCCCACGCAAGACTCCTTTCTGACTCAAAGGCATTTGTGCCTGTAAAGTAGATTTCCAAAGCGGACTGTGGGCACTCCATTTTTGCTATCCCCTATGTCACAGCACAGATTGCAGGAGGCATCAGTAATTTTATGATCTTCCTCACCTCCTTCCATTCCCACACCTTTTCTAAATTGTGCCATCAGCTGACCTTGCCTACAAACACAAAAATTGTTCTCCAACTGCACAATTTCAAAACATATCGAAGCATTAATAATTTTTAAAAATGAAAATAATCTGAGGTTAGAGTATTGGAGGGATTTTCCACACTAGCAGTAACCCTGTCACATCTGCTACCTATTGTGGCTATGTCTTCTCCCACTTCGAAATTCAATATACATACCTTTTATGTGGAAAGAAGGAGTCCAGCCCTCACAAATTCTGTGTAGACTAGCCTGACTTCTTTTCTTCCTCTAATACCATACATGATATCTTAGATTCAGACAAAGCATTGAAGAATTTTTTTCTTTACCCTTTCTCCTGAAAACCTCTGACACTGGAATTCTTCCTTTGCCCTTTGATAACTCGTATCCAAGTCTTTCCAGTAAGGGAGGAATCAGTGACAGAAAACATACAGGTAATCACTTGTTTTATCTGCCAGTAAACAAATAAGGCTCATCTCCCATGAAGAAAATAGAAAAGTATGTGACCACATAATTAAACATGGTGTACTCATGCCTTAAGAAGGGATAACTAATTCTTTCTGAACACCCTACTTCTAACATTGCCTGTATGTTGGATCCAAGATTTGCAACCTTGGTGATCTTTTTTGTAGTGCTTGATATGCAGCTCCCTATATATCTCTGCAGAAAATAAGAAATCTCTTCTTGAAGAATCACACTGATATCCTCAAGACTTACAAGCAACTTTGGGATCTTATTACAGCACTCTGGCAAATATCTGCCTGGTCATTTGGTGGGAATGTGGAGAGACATCCTTATTTCACAGCTGTCAACTCACTGCAGGGATGTGAGGGATGTTAGGATTTAGGAATCCTGTTTCTATTTCAATTAGACAACTCTGTCATTGTCTCCACAAGCCCAAACTCCTGCCTGCATCTTTTTCTTCATCCAAATCTAATGCTTTCTCCAGTACTGCCAACAACATTTCTATTTGGCTCCAAGCATCTCACAGTGGCTTAAGAACAGTAAGTAATTAGTCTCACACACAAATCTGGATGCGGATGTGCTCCCAGCAGGATTGCCAGAGCTGAGGAACTACATGACTGCTCTTCCATGGTGTGAATAAGGCACATGCCACAACAGAGAGTGCTAGCAGGGAGGAAGGTTTACAGCCTCTTTTACTGGACCTCCTCCTATTTTCTATTTATTTTTTATTCTGTTCTGAGGTGCTTTGTATGATCTCAGATAGGAAGCTGAGACAAAAAGAGTGGTTAACAGCTACCACATAACATTGCACTGTTTGGTTCTGTTTGGTTCTGCAAGACTGAGTGCACAATTTTGCATTTAATGTATATATAGTTGCCATGCCTATGCTCAACTGAGAACATAAATATCAAAGGCAAGATACAAGGAATGCAATTTAAATAATCTGAAACTGTTTTAAAGAAGACATCTGGAAACTATCTGGAAATAACCCATCAGGGTAAGACTTCTTTAAAAAAACATCAAGGAGGAGCCTTTCCACCAAAGCAGAAGTTAGGAACCCTAACTGCATCAGATAAAGAGCCAAGTCAAGTTAACAATCACATTCATGAACTGAAAGTCTGACTAAGATTTCAGATCAAAGATAAAAGCAAAGACCAGTAAACACATAGATTTATATGGACAATGGATGCGATTATGAGAACTTTAAAGGGTAAGTAATTGTGTAGAATCTGTGAGACAAGAATGAAAACAGCTCAAAGGTAGTAGGAAAATAATGGGAAGCAGAGACTGGAAAGGATACAGTTTAAAAAATTAGGTAAAAAGAAGCAGGGGGCAAGTTTAAAAAGACAAGAATGGGCCCATCATGATCTCATCCAAGGAAGAAGGTACCTCTGAAGAAGGTGGGCTGCAAAGGGCTTAGGTCTCTAATGGATCCAGGAGCTGGACAGAACATGGTACAACTGTAATTTAAACAATTTATTTGAAATTAGTATCACAGTGAAGAGAAGCAAATTATTTTGGGATCCTGATATCAAGCCAGAACAATATTCCTTCTTATAAGTCAAGGATAGCTTGAAGCGACCCACTGTTATGGCAGCTACATATGGAAATGTAGGATTTGCTTTTAACTGCCAGCTGAATTGAAAGATCTAGCTGTCTGCCAAATACGGTGCATAATGGTCACTATAAAAGGAATGCAGGTGCAGTTATCACACTTGTGTAGCTAGTTAATTATATCTGGATGCTTGGAAGTAAGACAAGAATAACACCTAGGATAAGACAGTATGATAAATAGATGATCTATAATTACAGACTATTAATAATGGGAGATAACCATATGACAGAAAGGTGGTAACCGAGAACAACCAAGAACCAAGAATCCCTAAAATAACTTAGGATATATAGCATTTGAAACATGCATAGAAGGAGAAACAGCTCACAGACATTACACATGGATAGCTGGACAACTTGTCTCTTTGTGGTGTTTTGTCACTAGTACACAGTGCTGCATTTCAGTTGTGCCACATTGCACTGGTATAGAAACAACTTCATTAATAATTCCTGTTTGGAATGAAATCTGTGACTGTCAGATCTGGAGTGACTCTGCATGGATGAGGAACCCAAGTCTGGAGTTGCCTTTAACAACACTGGAAATCAGCAAATGTCTGACCCTGGTGACTTACTAAAAGTGACTGAACTGCTGAAGTCATTGCTAGTAGGGAAAAAAGCCTGGAAAGAAACATCAGACTATTACAGACTTCTACACAACTGTTCTGAAATCCTCTGTAAGTTAGTAAGACTTAAGAATGCCAGGAACTTCTAAATTAATTATGATTCACCTATTTAATTGTTTAAATAAATTATTTGCTTTTGTTAGCAATCTCCTTAAGAATCTGAAGAGCTAAGAGTACAAAACAGCTGCTTATTTTAGGTTGCCCTAAATAGATGTTTTTTCCTGTGAAAACTCTATTTTTAACTTTCTTGCATGAAGCCCTTCCATTCAAAAAAATCTTAGAAAGACATTCCATTTCCTGTTAAGTTCTCCTTGCCTTAATAATCGTATACCTTAATAATTGTTAACGCTTAGGGGACAATTAAAAGTTTTCTGACAAACCCTTGATGCCTACTAAGAGTTTACTATATGTAATTTGGTTTTCTTCAGACAATCATTTGAAATAATGTGTTGCCCTTTTTCTGCAGTTACTTATACCTGTCAAGCAGAAGGATGGGTAAGATAAGAATTGTTGAATCAGGGTATTGTACTGTAAATATTTTCTATTGGGTGGGAAATGCGAGTAATTCTAGCATTTTTATTAGCATGTGTAATCACTGCGATATTTAATAGCCAACAATTTTGTGCATGAACTGTAGTCATACAAACTCTCTTGAAATTCAAGACAGTTAGGAAAGTTGCTTAAAAATTCAAATGTAATTTTACAGAACAACTTTTATTATTCACACAAATTGGGGAGATAGTGAACAATTTTAGAGCATATATTTAATAAAATTTGAATCAGAAATAGCAAAGAGAACTATTTTCATTTAATTCTTTTTATTTTCTTTTTTCAGTCAGAGAAACTGGATGACAAGATGGTTTAATTCATTCTAGAGATTCTGTAAGTAATTTATTTCTGTTTTACCATGTACTGTACTCTGACATCAGCTTCTGAGTTGATCAGTTTGGCCCACTTTGTTATTGAATTTATCCCAGTGTAAACTGGGCCAGGGAGAAAATAATTTCTCATTGGCTTATGAGGCAATAACTGACATCAGAACTCCCCTGTCATTGCTACATAGCCTCAGCCACAATCACAAATATATTATTAATCTAAGCTGAGAGAGAAACAGAGGGAGAGATATTTTGGCTTTGTTTTCAGATTTAGAAAGATAAAAATCATTCAGTGACTTATATATGTTTTAACTGTGCTTGTTTTCATTGCAGTCATTTGTATATTTTCCTGCTGAAAGAAATATTCTAAACAGCAAGCTGAATTGTGCTTGACATAGTGGGAGGACACTAATTCACCCCAGCTGACATTCTGACATGATACCATAAGTGGTGCAGATGTGACCACCAGGCCAGCAAGTACTGATAACATCATACACAAGCAATCATATTTTCTCTGACTGTGTGGTGTAGAGAGCAATTGCCTACTTAGTGTAAATCTTCTCCTGTCCCACTAATCCTGCTGGGTGTTCACAAGGACTGAATCAATTGTTTATTCATCATAAAGATTAATTTCAGCCGGTGCTGCTTTGCTGTCTGAAAAAAAAAAAAAAGGGGGAAAACAAAACAAAATACAACAATCTTTAACTGAAAGAGAAGTCTCAGCTCTCTTGTTCCATGCAGATGGTGCTGTTTACCAGTTATCTCTCAGTGCAGGAAGGAGACCAAAGCCTAGATGAATTACAGCTGGTTTAAACTAATCCAGGCAAAAGCCGAAGTTAATGAGAAGAAAAGCAATTTGTTGAATTCTGTGATTACCATGATCTCACAGCTAGTCAAACTATAGCCCCACTAATAGTCTACTCAGTATGCAAAAATCGCGTCTTTGATACCCAAATTATAGTGTTGCCAAGAAAGTTTTCTGCATGAAGTGATTACAGACTAATGCCTCTCTAATTTCTGATTGAAAAAAAGACCTCATCTTTCCCCTTGAGAATGAACCCCACTTTTCTCTCTTTTAGGGAGGATGTTACAACTGACTGGGTCAATGGACTGCCTGGGTTGGAAGGGTAGGTCGTGCAGGAGCTGAAGCTAACCTGAGTTATGAACAGCCAGCTGCCGAGAGGAGACAAAGAAGTGACTGCAGTCCAGGTACTCCATAACTCCTCTCGTAACAGGATGTCCCTCACCCCATCCAGACAGATCCTTACTCTGCTCCATGTCAGGAAGGTATCCAATCTTGGCTTCTTGGTATGAGAGCTCAGACTCACCAAATTACACTTCTTGTTACCTCTGCAGATAAATACAAACAGGAGGTAAGATGACAAACATGACTTACATCAGAAAGGGTCTAGACAACTCTGTGCCATGCAGGGTGTATTCTTGTTCTTATCACAGCAGCTTGAAGGACAAATAAGGCAATGCTCCGACCACATAAAATATACCTTGCTGTAAATAATTGAGGAGCAAAAGAGAAAAAAAGAGAAGGAGGGGCAAATGAAAGACCTAATCATCAGTTGCACACACATCTGTGGTTTCAGGGTGTAAAGAAGTTGTCTGTTGGTGAGCTTCCACAGGCACATGCTAGCTGCCAGCAGAGCTACGGTGTAAGCTGGAGCCACATCTGTGTGAATAAGACCTTCCTCTGCTTTTAAAAAGTGACATTTCTAAAAGCTAGCAAACAAATCTTCCCCTTTCCTATTGTATAATTCAGCTGAGTGTATATAAAATACACTATTATTCTTGGAAGAGTAAATTACTAATATTTTCTTAGCCACCAAACTGAGTATAAATGTTGGCTTTGCATGATAAAGGACACAGATTCTCATACACTCTCTTTGCTTCAGGTACTCAGGTGTTATTTATTGTAGTATGCTGACCTCAGATCATAGCCTTTCACTCATTTGAATATCCTTTTCTCCTATAGCCAGAGCATTTATAGAAATCTTAGCACCTACAAAAATATTTTTATTTGCTGATTAATGAAGTGAAGACTCATTATAATTCTTAGACTTAAATGCCATCAGTGGAAGGAGGCTAAAGTCTGATTCACACTAAAGTAATATATGAGAAATCACACAGTGATGGAAGGGTGCTTGGGCAAGACACATGAGTAGTCACCTTATTGACTTCCACACAATTGCAAGAGTTAAGAACTGACAAAGATAAAAAAAAAACTTCTAGTACACATTTCAGGGAGACTAGGTCAGACAAACATCTGTCAGGAATCATTGATCCTGCCTTCAGGCAAAGCAGTGGACAAGATGACCTCCAAAGGTCTGTTTCCAGCCCTATTTTCCTGTGATAGTGTGATGAGACCTAAATTTCCTTGGGAGGATCAGGTGATAGAGCAACAGCCTTCCTGTGAAGTTAGCCATCAAGCTTGGGAAGATTATTTTCATAGCTGCCTGTGAAAACAAACGTTATTAAGCAGAATTATTATTGCTTGTTTTTTTTTTCCCCCCACTATGTGTTGTTGCAAGCTTATGCTTATCTTACCTTCAGGCAAGGTAAGTCCTCAAGGAGAATATTAGAAAATTTACTGGATTAATGCATAATTTCACTGAGTTTTTGCTGCCTGCAAATAAGAGTAAATTTTTTAACCCTGGTCATACTAAGTCTCAAGTAAAACAATTTTAGGAGTCCAAAAGTGATTGGGAGCAAGGACCCTATTTGCAGAGACACCTGCCCTTTCTTTACTGCAGAGTATCCATATTATGTTGTGGGATCGCCTGATTTTAATTTCCTATTTCAGCAAAAACAAAAGGTCCAGTAACATACAGCTCTTCATTTATCTAAAAGGATGTTGTTAGGGAAAAAAAAAAAAAGCACACACACACACAAAATCATAGCAACATATAAAAGACCAGAGTTTCCTGAAAAATGTAATTTTACATCCTCAAGTTGTGTTCCTTTGTAAAGAACTAAAACATTGGCATTTCTTGACAGGCAGAGTGATTACTTGATAAGATTACACAGATAAAGTGACGTTCAACATTTTTCACACATAATTAAATACAACAAAAGTAATATTTTAAATAGATAAGCAAGCACACAATGTGTATGGAGCTTTCTGTCTTCCAGTGCATAGTGCTTAATTAGACCTTAAGGGACAGTGCAAATTTGCTAATCGTATGTGCCAGTCACAGCCGACATTTCGTACCAAGTTTCCAGA
>WEKW01007558.1:1675-69705 GCA_013389905.1 Sula dactylatra
TACTTAAGTTGGGGTTTTTTTCAGTAATACTTAAATAAAAGGAAGAAATGTTCTCTTGTTCTGGGAGGCCAGATTCTGCTCACAAGTGTGTTTTGATTTCTTATTTTGGGATTAATGTGCATTTTTCCGAGGGAAGAAAATAGTATGAGGAAACATGTTTATTACTGTCAAATCTGAATCTGATGTTTTTATACTGATAAGGCAGTGTGATGTGCACTACTTGAAGGGAAAGCTAGGGACCATTAATACAATGCGCTCTCTATTTTAGCCCAAACCAATAAAAATTTCCCAGAAGACCGGAATTCCCCTACATGTCTTGCCTCAGAAAGGTCTTACTGCTAAGCAGATTGAACGCATGCAAATGATTAATGGCAGTGACCTGCCAAAAGCATCGACACAGCCCCGTCCCAAAGATGAGAGCAAAGAAGATCGCAAAGCTAGAAAACAGGCAATAAAAGAGGAGCGAAAGGTACGCCTTATTTTAAAGAGAACCCTGCAAAAACATGTTGTATTATCTGAATTCTATCTTACAAACTTTTTTAAAGCTCATTTTTTCTTCTGTCTGGAAATTAATGGGAAAAACTTGCTGGTCTCAAAGGACTAATTATTGCTCTTTTAAAAACTACTGGAAAGAAAGTTAACCTCATAACTTTGTCATCCTAATTTCCTATATGGAAATTTTGGTCTGTTATTGTGGCCACTATTACATATGTAACTTTGGAAAGAGCCCTCATATTTCCTTATTATCTAGGGAAGCAAAGAAAACAGTTACGATGTTTCAGATCACACAAAATGAAAAGTCTCTGAAAGAAATGTGGAAAATCTGATTGGCCACAATGACACACTAGCTGTCTTATTTGGGAACAGAAATTGCCAGCATATTAGAAGCTTCAGCTAATTAAAGATAATAATCCTGGTTTTACACATATTAATTTGACTACTAATAATTAGTGCCATCAATAATAATATTGTCCAGTTTGCTGCTGTTTTCATGATCTAGAACTGTTAGTGACAATGGCTTCTTTTTGCACGTTATGCCTATTTTGTAAATTTGTAATTGTTCATACGCACAGGAACGCAGAATGGAGAAGAAAGCCAACAAGCTAGCCTTCAGATTGGAGAAAACAAGGCAAGAAAAAGAGTTGCTCAATCTGAAACAAAACGTTCAAGGACTGAAGCTGTCTTGATGAAACTGAGGAACTTTGTGTGGAAACGTCCTTAAGTTTTCGTTTGTATTGAGAAGGGAACTGCTCACTCATGGCTTTGCCAGGCATGCTCAAATGGGGTTATTCAGGTGCTACTGTAACAAGAACAGTAACTTGTCATTCTTTCTGAAATGAAGTTATACATAAAACAAGGTATTAGTGATGTCTATTCTGCCATGGGCGACATGGCAACTGTTACAAAGTTTCATTACAGTAGAAATGTAATAAAACTGTAAAAAAAAATTTTCCTTACAAGCTATCACTGGGCAAAGTTTTATATTTCTTAAATGTATTTGACAGATCAGCAGCATCCTACAGATTTGATCTGATTACTTCTTCTATTAAATTATTTCAGTTCACAAAGCAATATATCCTTTGATGTCTTCTCTCCTGTGTACTGATGTTTAAATATAGTTCCTTGATATAGCACACTTTTGTAAGTTAAGGACTTCTCACTCACTGCTTCCTTCTTTTCTGGGTTGGTTATTTATTGTTTGGGTACCATTATGAAAGACATAAAATAACCTTTTGTTAACAGGTGTCTGAAAAGCTGTTGTGTAGTTAGACATCCCTGTTACCGAACCTGAGTTTTATATTTCTTAGCAAATAACATCTGTTGCGATAAGTTTTGCAGTTGTGATAGCCCACAGAAAATGAAGTTTTCCACTAAGTAATAACAGTGGACCATGTGAGCTTTGCAAAACAGAATCAGGCAGACAGAGGAGGGAACCGAGAGATAGGGAACCATTTGTTTCTACTGTATCCTTGAAGAACTGAGAGACTGATAAAAGGGAACGTCCCGCCTCAGAAGATGCCAAAAGCTGAGTGATAAAGTGTGAAGACAAGGAGGACAGTTAATTGGGATGTTTATACATGTTGATAAGAACTAAAACTAAGTGTCGTTTAGGTGAACTATTCTCATTATAATACTGAAAATCACACCCATCGGTCAGAAGGCCCCCTACTCCAATAAGCCCTTTACTCTCTGAGTGTGCATGGCAAATTTAAAGGGAGCTGTACCTTTAAGATGAAGTACGGAAGAAACTAACCAAGGATCAGCCGGGGGGCAGGAATAGTGGCTGTTACTGACACACTGAGATCTATAAACACCTTGTAGTTTCCCGGTGCGGGGCTAGCTTTGGGGAGGTACCACCTAGCACCCAACTTTGCACAAATATGAAATGAATAAAATACCTCTGCTCTGTGTGTACTTTGGCGTTTTGCACACCGGGCAAATGAACCCGCTTTTGGGAAAACGGTTGCAGTCATCGGTGACTCTTACTGTTGCCGCTGAAATCGGCTTTGCTGAAAGTACTCAGTCTGAGCAGTATGGCAAACAAAGCAGCAATTACTTAGAAAAATACTGTATGTTGCAGATAGCCATTGTCTTGTTTTTCCTGAAATATTATTTCAGATCTTGCATTCAGTTTGGTTTCATTGAAATACAAATTTATGACCCACTGCAGTTGCTGCAAAGACTCTCTGAAGATGAGCTGAGGGCCAGTATCTTTAGGCTTGTGGTGATCTTGTATTTATGTACTGTGCATGTAAGTGAAATGAACGGGATTTGTAGCCAGTCCTTCTGCATCCTTCTGTATTCCTAATAAACCTTCAGCTTTTAGGTCTTCAGGACTATAGACTGAGAAATCTTCTGCCTTTGGGTGAAAAGGTAACCATTTTACTGGTAAGGAACACAGTGATCAACCCAGCAGTAGAGCGGCCGGACTACTACTAAATTCAAAGCCTCTTAAATAGTTTTGTGAATACTAGGTGGAGACAAGCTAACAGAAGGTCTGATGAGGCCTTTTAATGTACAGAAACAAGTCAAAGTACTTGTTTTTATTGGAAGAAGGCTTTTATAATACATTTTAATTGGTAAAGTAACATGGTTTTGGGAGAAGGCAATAAACAGGCATTTAAGTCTACAGGTCTCTTGATCGCTGCTCAGAAAACTGAAGTGTCAATCCAGTATTCACATCTAGATTAAGCCTTCATTTTTCTAAAATTGTTCAAGAGTCTGCCTTAACCAAATCAGTAGAAATCGTCTGTAAGATTAGAAGAATTTTCCAGATTTTTATTTAGCTGATATCTGTACTAGTTTTCATATGTTTCACAGGCTTGAGCAGCGTCTGTCTGTGTCATAATCGTTAATTGCTGATACGTGATAACTTGAAGTGTGAGCTTTTGCTAATGAAGACTGACCTAGTCCTCATGACTCCTGACAACAATGTAGAAGGGGAAATCTGAGAAAGCATTATGTTGGGATGAGTCAGATACCAGGAAAGGAGTTAAATGGAACGAGTGACTAACAGATGCTCTTCAGTGGTTTGGGTGGAATGTCATTTTGTAATTTACTGAAAAGGAAAATCTTTTACTAAAGACAGTGCACATGTTCTTTACTAGTCCTTAACTCATTGGCTGTTGTACGCGTCTAAAGAAACTAATCTTCTGTGGCATATCGTCCTTTTTCCTGACTTCTCGTTGCTGGTTGAGTGATGCTGTGTTTGTACCTAAACTCCTTTTTAAAAATAATAAGCTGTATCAGTCAAAACCTTGAGGGGATGAAAACAGAATAAAAGAGCTGGGGGAGGCAGCGGCAAACGCTTGAAAGGAAGAGTATAGTCCAGACTAAGCACAGACACAGAAAGATGTTGCTTGGGAACGAAAGTGGAAAGACATTTAAACAGAGGCAATAGAATTAAGAGTGAAAAAGGTTAGAGAATTGCTTTGTTCCTCTACGCTTCTAATCCATGAAACACTGTAGTAACCTCAACTCTGCCTTGGAGTATGGTAAAATCTGAAGGAAAAGGTAAGAAACAAAGGCAGTTGCACATCTGCTTCTGCTCAGCAAGACAAGGATTTCTTTTGTTTCAGCAAGAGCAGGTAAGGAACACTTAAATATTTCCCTCTGTAGGTTACAAGTTTCATGAAAAGGACTCTTTGTTATTGTTCAAGTTTTCCTAAAAGCTGCTTTTGTTCCATACAAGTAACATCCCTGCTCTGAAATGAGAGTATGTGACTACCATTGGAGTCAGAAAGGCTTAAAACTGCTTTCCATGTAAATTAAAAACCTATTTTTTCAAAAAATTATCATTTAAAACCAAAAAGATCCCCACAAATTTGACATCTACAAATTAAGACCGTCTTGGAATGCTGTTTAGTATGTCACGGAAACATTCTGCCTTAAGAATGAAGATTGTGTCACACTTTGTGTGCCACTAGCTGCTTTCTGGAATTGTGACGGTTTACCCTGAGCCGTTACTGGGCATCGCTGGCTTCTGATGACTTACCAATGAAATGGAATAAATCTGGCTGCAGATGGCCTGATCTTGCTTGCCAGCCCCCTCCCTGAATTTAGGCAGCGGTGACTTTGAGCACTCTGCCTTCGTCCCATCGCCCAACTGCGATGTCATTGTGAAAGGACATACCTGAGCAGTCATGTGGAAAATAAGCTGTCCATCGTAGTAAAGGAGAGCTTGTGCTTCAAGGGCAAGAGAAATAAGGTATTTCTGCAAAAGGGAGCCCAGGCATGTGACTGTAGATGTCCCTTTCTGACAATGAAATACTGTTTCAGCAAGCGCTCAGTCCAAATGCTGACTGACAGCCAAAAGCCATCCTTTACTGTGTAACTGAGACTCTTGCATGGTTTGAATTTTACACAGCTGCCCGAAGTCAAGATCTGGCTCCTTGTACAACCTGTGGAAAACATTTTGCACAAGATGTTCTGGTAAAACAAAACTTTTTTTTTTTTTTTTAATGGGAATGTCAGTGAATGTAGCTGAAAGGGATGGTGAGCACTGGGGAAGAAGGTGGTGGCTGCTAGCAGAGAAATGGGTTGAACCCGTGTTTAAGAGAGCAAATGATCTAATAACTGCTTTTATTAGTGAACTTGATTAGAGAATTCATGTTCATAGAAATATTCTGACCTAATCTGCAATCTTGCACTATCTTAATTTACCTGCTTGCCCAAAACCAGATGTTTACCATATATCACATTTAAAATAACATATTATCTCTTGGTGAGACATAAATTGCTAACCTGAAGCTTCCTTTGTGTTCCAGGTTTCTAGGCAGAACTCATTATTTCAGGCTTCCTGGGAAAAATAGACTAATAAACCATCTGATAAGTAGTCCCTTTGACAGCATAATGTGGGCACCAGGCTCTGTTCCAAAGCCTGCTGAAGTGAATGAAAAGATTCCCCCTGACCTCCCTGATCCCTGGATTACAAACTAAATGGGTGGCTGCACAGTTTGCCTGGCACAACCCAACTATGGAGTTTGTCTGCAAGGGGGGGTTCTGCACACACCCCTCCCCTCCTCAGTTTGCATTACTGATCCTGTGGCTCTGTGATAAATCAGAGCAGCCCCATGATAGAACTAAAAACTGATTTAGGAAAAAAAAAATAAAAGGGGGAAAAATACACTGAAAGCTGAGTAACTGTCAGCACTGAGATGCAGGTGGAACTACCCCATGTTATAGTTCCACATTTTGGAGCTCAGATCAAATACATGAAGAATATGATGGTTTAATCTAGCAAAATCATTTGAAAATGCATGTTTTTGGGGAGGCAGGAATTTTCTTGTCACTAGGACTAGCCTGAGACACAAGTACCTGTCCATGCCCCGATGATGCAGGACTGGTGTGCTCCTCGGTGAGCAAGGCACTAGAATCTGCTGCCCTCTTGGTCCTGCAGAGGAATCTTCCTCTCAGGTTTGCTGTCAAAAACATCTAGAAAAGGAAGATAAGGGCCTGAAGCACCTGAGTAGAAAGGTCCGAAGGGAAATGAGAATGTAGAAATGTATGTTGTGGTAGAATGAGGTGATTCTTGGCCCAGCTGAGCTGCAACCAAAATGCCTTACTCTCAGGCAGCTGCTTTACTCATATAGGAAGAGAGTGGATAGCGTGGAGGAATTAATGAGAAAATCAAGAATAACAGAACAGGAATGGGGGAGTAAGCAAAGGAAGATAGGAATGGAGCCTTTAATTTACCAGCTGTGGATGGGCTCAAATAGGTGTGATCCACAGCACAAGAGCAAGGATATAGCTTGGCCCTTGCTTTACATTGCTCCTCACAAGGGGGACTGGCCATCCTGTTGCAGAAGAGTGCAGTCAGTGCTAAAATCTGAGACACTTCTGAATCCTAAAACCTCCTTTGTTGAAAGGTGTGGCTCTTCCACAAATTCCACACTAAATATCTACCTACCTAAAATTTCCCCATGCTTTCAGCTGCAGGTGTTATCCCTAGTTTTCCTTCCAAGCTGTCAGGTTGCGTGTGCTGGTAAGCAGCTGCTCCCTTTCAGCCTGGGGCTGTTGCTGTTTCAGTGGTGCTGATGGGATGGACAGTGCTGCTGTTTGTCAGGAGAGCCTCCAGTCTGGAATACTTATCTAAACTCAAAGAACTGATAATGTAAATATCAGCCCCTTGAACAGGATCAGTCTGTTCTCCTTCACCAAGAAAGAAAGAAAACCAAGTGTGTGTGGGGGGGGGAGCCCAATGGGACTGTTCCTGTTCACAGACCCACTCTGTTATTCTCTGCAAGTTGTTATTGTGCTGGCCTCCAGCATGTCCCTGAGCAGAACAAACTGGAAATGGCTTCTATTTCTTATTTGTGTCAAACTGCAGCTGTACTTGGAGAGCTTTTTAAAGTTTTGCTGAACTCCTCCAGGAGTTAAACTGAACCCAAAATAAATACTGCTTCAGCTCCCTGCTCTTGAAAACAAGTAATTTTAAAGCCTGAGTAAGGAAGCATATTAACAAAGCATGACTTCAACACATAAATGACTGTTTTTCTTTGCATCCCAGCTGAGACATGATCCAATACACAAGAAAGTCTTCACAAGAAGCGCAAGTCCTTCAGCTCTTTGAAACAGAGACTGCAGGGAGCAGAAAACACCACAGTGAACAAGCAGCCCCTACAAAAGTTATAGTTAAAATTGAAGCAAGTGTGTTATCTCCATATGAAGTCTTTCATTCAGTAATGCTATTGTTTCCTCTGGGGACAAAACCTGGATGTTGTGGATGAGTCTCACATATGTGCTTGATCCAGTGCCAAATTATTTCCTCACCTCCCTGTGTGGCTAGTGTTTAAGACTATTTCTCCATTCAGAAGCCAAACCAGTAGGTGTCATGACTACTCTGAGCACATAATTGTCTCTGCTCTTCTAGCAAATTTTCAGGTAAGTATTTTAAAGGCTATGCGAGTCTCTGACAGCTTCCTCTTCACTTAAATCTGAGAGTGTGATTCAAGATGGCTGGTGCATGAATGCCCCAGGTTGAACCTGAGAGCTGTCAACAGCCTCAAATCTTTCACGGATTAAGCTATGGAGATTCACTGTTATTGAACTCAAGCATTTTAAAATGTATTTAATTTGAACATATTTACAGAACTGGAGGGGAAGAGGCTTAAGTTTTTACTGGAACAAGGATTTTTTTCATGCATTGTCGGGGTGGAGGGGAATACACAGGGACATGCATGTATATAATTTTACCCAGAGATGCCAAATCATTGCTGATTTGGTATCAATGCAGCCTGCTGTTATAAAATGTCCTTTAAAATCACTTGTGGAAAGAAACAGAAGTGTACAAAGGTTTAAAGCAAGAAGAAGCAGCTGACAAGTGGAGGAGAAGGGAAGGAGTTGGTCATAGAGTCTTTTCTATTCCTTCTTAAGCGCTCTTTGGTCTGCCACGACCAGAGTGTTTTGCTGGAGAGCATTGTTCTTTTATTCATCTTTTGGTGCTGTCAATAGATGGCAAACAGCTAAATCAGCTTTCCTATGCCTTTCAAAAAAAAGCAAATTTCTTTTGCTTGTAACATATTTTTCCTTTCTGTCAGAAAGGAAGAACCCTCACTCTATGATTTTTCTCTGTCCATTGCAAGGGGGAAATATAACTTGTGTCTTCCTTTATGTCCATTACAGAAACAGCCAGAAAAGAAATCTAACTGGAGGCAGCACCATGAGGATTTTATTAATACTGTTCAATCAGCCCAGCAAGTCACAAAAGCTCTGAAGGAGGGCCACCCTCTTCTGCCTCCAACCCCACCAAGCATCAGTCCAGGTTTGTGGTCTACTTTATCTTATTGCTGATCTTGTACTGATCTTTGGTAAAGCAGTGACCTCTTGTTATCCACAGCTGGGCTTCAGTTTTGCACCCCCAGCACAACACAGCGTGAACATAAATCCCCTTCATACTCTCTAATTTTCAGCCGTATTTCTTGGCTTAAATGGAGTAGGAGTGCAATGCAGAGGCGGCGGGGAAGAAGAGAAAACTGACTGTACCTTTTAAGTTTAAAGGCAGCAAGTTAGGGGTCTGATATTAGGCAGTGCTTTGGGAAGAGAGTCGGGGCGCCTGTGTTCTCGCATAGGCTGTTCCACAGTATAACAGAGGGTGAAATACATCCCCTCACCATTCAAACAACTGTAGTGCACGTGGGCTTCCCCACTCCCCTGTGATGGCTTTTCCACTGTTCCCTTCTCCTGTGTAGTTAGGGGAAGTCAGTTAGAAAAAGACGGGTCTGGTTTACTGCTAATACCAGGTGCTGTCTCTGCACACAGCTAACTGTGTTAGAAGCTTCGGATCCAAAAAGATGCACATACAGCCAGTATTTCTCCTGATAGGTGATTTATGAAACATGGGAGCAATCTTGGAAAGGCTCTCAGTGGAGTCCCGCCTGCTTTAGGAAGGCAGAGGAAGGGAGGGGAAAGGGGGGGCTCTCTGGGCTCACTTCCAGAGCAGGAATTTGTGACTGATAGCAAAACCAGCTGCCGTGATTCCAGCCTTTCTCCTCTTCTAGATGATCGAGGTGCAGTACAAGCAGCAGGACACATCCTCCTTCCTTGACTGGGGTCAAGCTCCTCTCTGAATTTCCACTGCTGAATTCTTTAATGACTCTGTTATTTCTTGTCTGACTCTACCGACTCAGAGCAGACCCCTCCCTTTCCTTCTCCCTCTTGGAGGAAGCCAAGTTGTGCAAGAGCTGCTGTGGTTGTGGAGAAAAGAATTGGAGAACTGCTTTTTAGGAAAGACAAATTGCTGAGGGGCCTAGTGAGGATGTATATGCTATACTACAGGACTGGAGAAAAAGAACACGGATTGTGGGGAGGAGAGAGAGATATTCCCTCTCCTCCTCTTCCAAATAGAGCCCAAAGCTCCCTGTTCTCCCCTGAAGTGCCAGGTTCCCCTGCAAGCAGCCCTGAAGCCAGACATCTGCCCCGTCTCATCCTCCTCTCCTGTCTTCAGAACCATTTTGCCTGTTCTGCTCTGGGGCTGGCTTTTGGTGGCTGTGTGGGCCACCTTTACTGGGCTGTTACTGGGAGAAATGATTTGTAAAGATGCTGTATCTGTAAGATTAGGATAAGGACACTTGGGCTGCTTTTGTAAAAGGCATGGGGTGGGGAGGAAGGGTCTGAGGACAGCAAGGGCAGTGCGAGGGCTGAATGTGACTGCGTTGACCCCAAACACCAACCATTCATTGAAACAAGTAGGACTGCACCAGTAATAAATGTAGCCGAACAGCTTTTAGAAGAATCAGGACTATAACACCATCAAAAATTACTCTAGGAAGCACTGCTGTGTGTTCTTCACAATGCTGCTTCACATCCAGAAGGAAGTGGATTTTGTGAAACCAACTAACGATCTTAATGACTGATCTTCAATAGTCTTAAAATCATTGGTTTAGGCTACTCGAGGAATTTCTAAATATTGCTTTCTCTGCAGATATGTTAATTGTGAGGTTGGGTGTGGGAATAGGACAAAGATAATAAAATCTGCTTTTATTAATCCCCAGGGATTTACTTCTGAAATCAATTACTGTTTGCTGGGTTAATACCGTAAGCATGTATTTGGGGATCCCAAGTGCTTTTCTAGAGGAGATTTTTGTAGTTTTCCTAAGTTTGCACTTTGGAAGCTCATGGGAGCTCACCATGGTCACCTGCTGATGGAGTCGGGTTTTGAACTACATCTTGAGTGCTCCAGTAAAGCAGGACAACTCTTCTCCTCCAGTGTATAAACTGTGACATGAGTTTTTCCTTTCTCATGATCAGACTATATTCAGTGTCCACTCTGGTCACGAAGGTTTAATGAGTCTGCAGCAGGGAGGCACGTGAAGTTTTGTGAAGAACAAGCTGCCTGCCGTGTCTTTGCTGCAAAGACCACCAGACAGGCTTTGGTAAGCAAACACAGTCACACTCGTCCTGGAGATTTGCCAAACTGTAATTTGTAGTGAGACCTATATTAATATAAAACATAAGACTCCAGGGAAGTTGTTAAATTCTTAAGACAAGATACATGCTGAATATCAGCTAGGAGTTCCCCGAAACTAGAGCCCTTTGTCTGATATAAAAAGTGACAGAATTTGATAGTATGAAAAAGTTGGACAACAATTTCTTCAGGCTCTTCTGCAATTGGATTCCAGGGTAACAGCTGTGGGGAAGCAGAAACCTGGCAGCTTTTGCAATATATAGAGAAAGCTCTTCCTGTTCATTAGGGCTCCCTGCTGTTTGCAGGTTTGCTGTGCCCTGCAAATGTATAGCTGAATTACTCTCTGGTTGCTGGACACAAGGCCAAAGGGCTAAGCCCCTCTGAGGAATTAGAAAGTGGAGCTAATTGCCAGTGTCTTGAAGTGAGTGAGCTTCTATTTTATTATAGAAAAAAAAAAAAACCCAGTAATTTAAACAGTTCCTTTAGGGGTGTACTGATTTTTTTTTTTTTTAAAAAGGTGTTTGAAAATCTTCTTACTCTTTTACCTCTTTGGGGCAGGAAAAGTGGCTTCCAAGTGGGAGGAGGTATGCCTCCCTGTTCCTGTTTTTCATGTTCCTTCCTAGCACTGCTTCTACAGCAATTTGGAGAGCTGTCCCCAGGCTCCATAAGCTCCTTGCTAGAGTTGTGTGGACTGTGCTTCTTCTTTTACTAGGGCAAGCAGCCAGTGACTCATAAAAAACCCCCAACCTTAACAACTGCTGTGTTACCGCTTCAGAAGAGGCTACAAGAAAGTGCCAATACAGACAAACCTAGGCCAGGTAAGGAGTTCATTTAGCCATATTTATGTTTTTCTTTTGAAAATCCTAAACTCATTTCTGTACAACACTTGTTAGAAATGAAAAGGGTCAAAAATTTCCCAGTGGATGGTGTTGATATTGAATGGTTTTCTAAGTCATTATCCTGATCCATTGTGCTGAGTGTATGCACAGAGGTTTTCATGTGGGTTCTCAGGGGCAGCTTCTTAGCCTTTTCAATTAGAGGTCCTTCAGCTGTGGGGAAGTCTGCAATGGGCATGGCAGTGTTCAGTCCACAGTGTCATCATCAACTCTACCTATCTCCTTGACTTTGCCAGCTACAGGAAAAACTGTTGGCAGTAGCAGACCAGTGGTCTCACCTGGTGTTCTGCACTCCCTGGATTACCTGTGACTATGTTAACAGTGTAGTACCTCTTATGGTTATCATGAAGGGTCTTGCAGACCACCAACAGGGATTTACTGATACCATCACCATTCTCAAGGTTTAGCTACTGAACTCTGAAACTCGGAGCTTGACAGGCTTGGGGAGGAGACACCTCTTTCCCTAGGGACACTGGCGAGCCCAGGTATTGCCAGGGTTGTAGTTGCACCTAGTTTACAGAGGCTTGGGACAGCCCGTGTCTCCAGCAGGTCCTCAGGACAGACATCCACACTAACGTCCAAAATATAGGAGAGAGTCCTGTATGTCCCTGGTAACTGTGGAAGCGACTGGCCTGGGTGAGCTTGTAGATGCTGGGCTGTGGGCAACTGCTGCTGTGTTTTCTGTAAAACTTGAGCTTTGCCAGGTGCTTTGCAGAGCCCTTTGAGCTGGTGAGAGATCACTTCCAGTGCAAAGCAAGACTGTCTTTTAGCTGAGAAAGCATACATGAGAAACTGGCTTTGAGTGGTGCAAATAAATGTTCTCATCCTTAAAGTGTCTGGAAATGGTTTCCAGGGTGAGCTGCTCCATCACCTTCCCAGGAACTGAGGTTTAATCTTCTAAGGTAAAAATGAGTAAAATAAAAAAGCTGTTTCTATGCAAATAGCATATATATGGCTTGTGGCTGCTTTCAGACTGCAAATGTGCAACAGCAGATAGAGTGGCTGGTCAGCAAGGATGTGTTAAGGGTTTCTTCTGAAGCATTATGGAAGACCTTAAGCAACACGATTTTCCAGCATGTCTTCTACTGCAAGTGCTACAGCTACCACAGCAGACAAAACAAGCAAACTGCAATTCACTGTCTTCTTTTTTTTAACTCCTTGCGCCCCCACCCCCACCACCGGCTACAAAGTTTATTATGCTGTCCTTTTTAAAGTTGTGAGGTTATTTGTATATCAGTTGCCACAATGTAATTAACTGATTGCCTAAAAGGAGATGGATGTTACCAGTGGTTGGTTCAATGGTTTCAAGAAAATGCAGGAAGATCCAATAGCACAATTTTTTTTGTTTCCCTAATGCTTTGCTTTGATATATCGAACAAGACAAAGGAACATTTTAGAATTTTGTGTGCATATTTAATAGAATCTTCCAGTAAACAATAAATGATAAATGGTAGTGATTGATAAGTGATAAACGGCCGTGTAAGCTGTGCATCAGCTTCAAAGCACTTCAAGTTCAGACTAACCAAAATCGTTCTTCCATTAAAAACTTCAATTGCTTTAGAAATTAATTGGCAAGATAGAGATGTCGTGGAGGCATATCGCCTTCTTAGGTTTCGGCCACCTAATTTATTATCAACCTTGGATCACCTTGCATGAACTTTCGATGTTGCAATGTTGGGCTGGGTTTGGTCGGGATTTTTTTAGCCCAACAGTTCCCAGTAAGGCTTTCAATTAAAAAACTTAAGGAATGTTCTTGCCCATTAAATGTTTATAGAGTAAATGAAGATGAAAAGTAGTTGCACGCAGCAATAATAAGTACCAGACTTACAGAGTTTAATTAAACTCTACTTAGGCTGTAGCTAGTAGTGACTAAATAAATACAGGAAAGATGACACTGAAACCAGAGTAACTCCTATAGCTAGCCTGTCTTAGAAACAACAGGCATGAAATTAGCCCAAATACATTAAAGCAGTGCTTCTCAGCCTTTTTTTCCATCCCAGGAAGAAGCGGGGAAAAGCCCACACTGGACTATCCTGTGCAACACTATCACAATTGCTTTCTTTTACAACCAAATAAATGAACCCTTAAAAGTTAGAGGACGTTTTAACTGTGGTCGTTTTCCCTTCCCACTGTTATTTTCTATCTGTGTGTAGAGCTGTTTGGTACTGATTTCACAGATCATTTTCCCATGTCTTACAGAAAATGTAATTATGGGGAGAGGAATGGTGTATTGAAGAAGAGCACTTTAAAATTCTGCTAGCAGAAAAACAAATTGATCATTAATATATGGAACTTACCATCCTGTTTCAGACTGGCTGGTAAAAACTCTCAAGAATTAACAGCAGCTCATTGGTTAAGAAAATGGAGAGCCCCAACACAAACGTTTGGTAGGTAACACCAAAGGAATAAGAAATTAACATAGTTTGTTACGCACGATGAATGGGGAAATGAGCACTAGAAACAGTTGTGTTTACATAGAGGATGCTGTCTCTTTTGTTCCATGTAGTATAATTTTAGCTCCTTACCGTTATCTCAGCAGGTTTACATGACTTCCTTTTTTTTTTTTAATTAAAATAAGTACATTTCTTCTATGAGACCAAACTTTTACCAAGTTTCTCTATTTTATGGTATCACTCGATTATAATAATTGTGTTGGTTTGTTGGCATGTATCACTCTGCTTCCACAGCTTTCCAAGCAGTGTTCAGAAAAAAAGAGTATTTTTCTCTCTACTCTGACGCGAGGTGAAATAGGACCCTAAGATCTCCAGGAGGGTCAGTGCTTGCACTGGGTCAGATCTTTCTGTGGTGTCTCTCAGCTGCTATGCCAGAGTCTACCCTACCTTCCCCATGCCACCTCTCTGCCCCTGCATCCTCCTCTCCCATTTTGTGCCACAGAGGAGGGAGGACCCTGGTGGGGCTGCCTTCTTCCTCCACCGTACCCCGCGGCATGCGGGGCTGCCTCTCCTCACACCGGTGCTGCTGCAGCCCTGCATGAGCCAAAGGCAGTGCTGTCAGGCAGATGTACTGCTGCTCTGGCTGCCTTCTCCACCATCACCGCCTGAAGTCACGCCTGCCTGCCCACTGCAGCCCCATCCTCTTGGACACCACAGGTAAGCCCAAGGAGAGCTGGTGATGACTTGCTGCTGTCTCCACTCCTCTCCTTTAGCACTGCCTTGCCTGTGGTCTGAACCCCCCCCACCAAAACCAAACTATTGCTCTTTCAGAAATGTGATGTTCAGGCCCACACCAGGCCGGTCTACTGAGCTCAAAGAATTAGTTCGCCCAGAAACAAAGCATTCATGAACCTCAGCTACTGATGGCCTCTCAAAAATGCTCAAGGAAACCCCCCTAACAAAAGCTATGAGAAAGTCCAGCCCCACTTTAAGTATTAGATGACTCGGGGGTATCTCCCCGAGTTGTGAGAATTTTAAAACGAAACAATTTTTCTGCAAACATAACCTTTTGAAATAACTTGCCTTCCTTTGTGCTGGGACATTGCCAGCTTCCTCTACATTTATGCTGTCAAGAATCTGGAAAAAGAAATTTGAATGGACTGAAGGGTTAAAGCTGCAGTATTACACAATTAAGGTTTGCTTCTGTGTTTTACTTGTAGACACCATCATCATGTGCTTTTTAAGCGATATTTAATATCAAAAGTGGTTATTTTCTTTTTACTTGAATGAGACTTGGTCTTTAACCCATAGTTGCATACAATAAGCATCTCTGGCCAATGCGTCTTTCCACAACTCAGAAGAGGCCGAGGTCAGGCAGCAGCACCTCTCTTGACAGCTCAGAGCTCAGGCACCCTGCTACAGTCAAGCAGCTCAAAGAATATGGGCCAGTCTAGCTAACCGTTTGCATAATGTTTTCTTCTTAACATTACGTTTTAATTCAAAGACAAGTATTTCAGTAATTAGTTACACCTCTTACAGAAGCACAAACCAAAATGACAAAATGTCTATTAGCAGTATATGATCAGGCAGTGCTACAAAATTTGTGTGGTGGGGTTTTTTTGTTGGGTTTTTTTTTTTTGGTTTTGTTTTTTTTTTTTTTTACAAGTACATAAGCTTGGATGAAGCCAAGTGAATACAATTTGCATGAGCAAGGAAAACAATGCAGTAAGTGAATACACTCCCCCCCATTTTCCAAGTCCGGATGAAAATATGAGCCTAGCTGTAGAATGTGCATATAACATTGTTTGCAACCTTTTCCCTGTTCTGGAACTCGTAATTTAAATAGCTGCTAACTGGGCATGACTGTGCAGCACCCGTTCTTCCTCCTGCTGTTGTCATTACAAGAATGATCTTAAAATTCATTCTGGTTTGCCTTATGCCAAAAATTTTTCATAACAAAAAAATACCCCTCAACAGTGTATCTGAAGAACATATTCTTGCATGAACTGCAACAATACCACCTTTCCTTAATCCAAGTACTGATAAACTTGCAAGAATGTTCTGATCGTTGTAGTTCATTAACAGCAAACCAGCAATCATTTAAAAAATGTTTTTTATTTGATGCTGTCTGGAAGTATTCCTATGATTAATGGGGGAGAAGAGAACACACTTGCTTCATGCTGTATTTGTAACGATTGTCAGGTACTATTAACTCTCTCTGGCTTTAATGGAAAAGTAGCTCCCTGTGTCTGGGAATTTACTCAGATTCAGAAATTCTGTGTCTGTTTTAGCTGCAACAGAATCCATTAGTAACTGCATCATCTACTAAAACCAGGCTGTTTGGTTTTTTTTTTTTTCTATAGCTATGGGTTAGGTTGGCAAGAAAGTTTGGTTGGTTTTTAATAATGTCATCTACTGGGAGATGCACTTTTTTGCAATTTCTGCCAGTTCATGCATCAGGTGATAGGACTGTCACACCAACACACCATTGACTGGAAATGTACATGGACAATTTACCCACAGAACAAACAAAACTCCCTGTGGTTCTGGTTTAGAAGAAACAAAGGCTAAGAGTCCAACTGCAGCTGTCCCAACAGTACTGAGCAAAACCCCTGTGATTGATTAAAATAGCCTTGCCCATTATCACACCCACTAATTTCAGGTGACACTTGTGAGGCAGGTCCATAACCTGGTTTTGAACAGGGACCAGTGTTGACTTCCCACCACAACCATTCTGTGTGTGGGCCTGCCCCTTGCCCCACAGAGGTCCCGCCTGGTTGCAGGCTCCCCTGGGCCAGGGCTGGCTTTCTGTGAAGGAATCCATATTTCAGATGGCTACGATTAATAATCATTTCCTAGACTAAACAAAGGCCATTTTTATCAACAAAAGGTGAATAAAGGCCCCTTAGGTAGGAAGCATTATTTTTTATTGAGTGTTAAATCAATCAAGCTGTTGACCCAATGGGATAACATATGCTTAAATTTAAGCAAATGCTTAAGTGCTTTACGAGAGAGAGAGAGAGAGAGCGCAAGAAAGAGCAGTGTCTGATACCTTGCCAGATTGAGCTCTAAGTGAAAATTAATGTTTTGCTGTAACCTTTGAGACAATTCACTTCCCATTCTGAAAACTGCACAAATACAAGACATCGGTTCTTACATAGTCATGCAGAAGTAGTACTTATTTTCAGCCCTAGGAAAAAATGCAGGAACCGCACACAGCTGAAGTATGTTTCAGAAAACAAAAATCTAGTTAAATGTAATCACAATAGTGATCTTCATTTAAAAAAAGTGAAACAAGGAGGTAAGATTTACTCTTGGAATGATTCTGATTTAAATTAAAGATTCATAAAGTTCAGTAATTAAGTGCTTCACAGAAATCTATGTGATGTTGATAAATTGTTTGTTACATTTGCCATGTGTATAAATTTGCTGTGATTTATGGCTGATCAAAATTATTTTTATGTGATTTCCCCCTTCTTCCCATTCACCCTAACCCTATTTCTCCTACTGCAGCAGCCATAGTTTTATTGTGACTGTTACGATGCTTTGCTATCACTGCAGGTATTTATTCAGTTGTTTGTGTGAAAGGTAAGAAACAAAAATACAGAGGGTGTTGAGGGAAATATGTTAGTCCTACTATTGTCATATGCTAAAAAACTAATAGTAGTATGAAAAATAGAGCTTCTTGTTTATTAACATCCTGAATTTAACTACCATGTTCATAACGTGCTTTGAAAACATTTGGGGCAGTTTTTCTTAAAAATAAACCAAAACCAAACCAAAACCACCCCATCGTAACATATTTAAGTAAGAAGCACAGTCTTAAAAAAAGAAGAAAAAACCCCACGGTGATAGTTATTTGAAGGCATGGTGAAAATGAGGCAATGTTACAGAATTTGTAGTGGACGTAAAGGAGCGAGGAAGATGATGCAGCTGGTTTATGGCCATCCCACCAGTTGCCAGCTGAAGACCTTGCTGTTGGCCAAGGCCATTCAGCATGTGTGACGGTTCCTCTGGACCAAATGCCATTGTGATGTCCCCAGTAGTGTTCTGGTTGTCACCTGGTGGGAGCTGCCAGAAACTCATCACATGAGTGAGATCCATGAAAGGCAGACTCATAGTTTCAGCTGCTCCCTCTGCCTCCTTGTGCACTGGGTACTTGTTAGTATCCCCTACAGGCCCTGAGGAAGCTTCTTCCAGACTGATTTTGTGGAGAGATTGAGGTTCTGGTAACGGCAGGTCCTCAAGAAGATGCACGTTGTAACCTTTAACATCCACTTTTATTGGCAGATTCTTGAGGGCTCCTGCTGCAAATGAGGTAGAAGTAAGGTCGTATTTATTAGGCTGATGAAGGTTCAGGTTGGCAGGAACAGCTGTTGAACATGGTGTGGGATGGACAGCTGGAAGGCTGTCTGCACAGCCCATCCTTTGCAGGTGAGGAGAAGGTTCAAGAGGAAGAGCAGTTTGTAAGCTTGGCTGGGAATGAAGATGTGAACAGTTGTATTCCCCTGATTCTGAACTATTCAAAATCCCATTCTGCACAGAGACCCTTTCAGGAAAAGGGGACAGTATGCTGGCATCTTCCTTCAGCCTGAATGGAAAAAGCTGGTCAAGGAGACCCACTGAGTCACCGTTCTGCAACCTGCTCTTCAGCAGTTCTTGTGGATGAGTCTTCCTAGTATGGCGAGTCAAGTGGTCCTTCCGCCCAAACCTCTGGGCACAAAACTGGCATAGAAAGTCTTTGCAGCCTGTGTGAACTACCATGTGACGCCGCACATCTTTACGGGTATAGAAGTGACGCTCACAGTGGTCACACTTATGTTTCTTTTCCTTGGTATTGCCAGTTGGTTTCCCTGCGTGGCTTTTGAGGTGTTCCAATAAAACTTCAGTACCGCCAAACTCCTGGGCACATACCCTACAGGTAAGGTCCCCACTGGTGGCTGCATGAAGAGCCAAGTGTCTCTTATAGCCTAGCTTGGTGTTGTACTTCTTGCCACACTCTTCACACTTGAAGGCCATCTTGTTAGGGTCATGAGTCTGAAGGTGATTCTTTAGATGATCTTTCCTATGGAAGGTCTTTTCACAGTAGCCACACTGGTGAGATTTCTGTGCAGAATGAGTGGCTGAGTGCCTAAGACCGGAAAAAAAAAAGTTATTTGCATTTACATTCACTCTAGTACACAGTGAAGCTTCAAGACCTGAAAACACTGGCACTCCTGAAGGAAGGCATTTTCACAAGTTCTCAGAGTATTAGTAAAAGCCTAACATTTTTGGGGGGCATGGTGCTAATCAAAGCATAGAGTGGGTTAAAATTGCTCAACGTAATCTTTTTGAGTAGCCACTGCAATTGAGGAAGTTCTACCAAAACAGGAATAATAAAACTGGAACACAGGGATTAACTGTCACTAGGATGCTCAGGAGGAAAAACATGTCCCTGTTTTTTCCCCACATACCCATCATAAAAGGAGTGCCTTCAGAGCTGTACCTGAGCAGTTTATATTTGGAAATGAAGGCTTTCGTGCATCCGTGCTGTGAACACTTGTAGGGGCGCTCCCCTTTGTGCGCATAAGAGTGGACTGTGAGCTTGTCAATGGAATCAAAGATCTTCCCACAGAGTCGGCAAGAGTAATTGTCTGGCTGCTTCACTTCTCTTCCCTTCAACAGTGAAGACCGCACATTTCTCCATTTAGGTATAAACCTCACAAGAGCATCACAGTTGCTTCCTGAGCTGGCACAGCTAAGCTTTGCAGCAGAGGAACAGGAAATGGTCCCGTAGCACTGAGCAATGCTTTTGCCTAGCGCCGCTCCTCTCAGTTTCCCTTTGAGTTTGCTTTTTGCTTTTACAGGTCCCAATTTATTTGGTGGTCTGAACCTGGTGGTAAGGACTCGGTCTTTATGGATGCACTGGTGAGATTCTAGCAGAGCAAAAGTTGCAAAAGTGCTTCTACAGCTGGAGCATATCCAAGGGTCTACAGGCTCTTTCTGCAATGAGAACAGAAACAGGTCTTTCTTATTAGCCGTTCTAAGGAAAGGGCATATTCTTCTCACTGACCCTACATCTTCTCCTGGGCTTTCCCAAGACCTGTCGTTGTCCTTAGTGATATTTACTTCAATGTACTACCACACAACTGTTCAGCTGGAAACGGATTCTCTCTAGGAGTCTACAAAGTAGGAATTAAAAAAAATGGTTGGCTAAATACTGACTTCCATGTTTTTGTTTAGCATTTACTGTAACAGTCCTGAGTCCTTCACCTTTGTTTATCTGCGCTTACTGAATTTCAAAGTCTCTACATATGCTCCTCTTACGAAATTACTCCAAAAAGCAGCTGCAAATTGTACTTTATCCTTAGACTGACATAATTTATTTGGTATTGCAACCATACAAAAATAGGGTGGGTTTCTGCACACAACTGTAGTCTAGCCATACAGGATTTCATTATGTTTTGGGTTGACTCCGTGCTTTACCAGATGGTAATGGTCAATGCCTCCAGGACAGACTTCCTCACTTAGCTTGACATTTGGCATTACACTTTCTTAAACTTGATAAGAAACACCTTAGGTTTATAATCATAGAATAGAATCATAGAATGGTTTGGGTTGGAAGGGACATTTAGAGGTCATCTAGTCCAACCCCCCTGCCATGAGCAGGGACATCCCCAACTAGGTCAGGTTGCTCAGAGCCCCGTCCAACCTGACCTTGAATGTTTCGAGGGATGGGGCCTCCACAACCTCTCTGGGCAACCGGTTTCAGTGTTTCACCACCCTCATTGTAAATAATTTCTTCCTTATGTCCAGTCTAAATCTACCCTCCTTTAGTTTAAAACCATTTTCCCTTGTCCTGTCACAAAGGTCTTGCTGAAGAGATTGTCCCCATCTTTCCTATAGCCCCCCTTTAAGTACTGAAAGGCTGCAATAAGGTCTCCCCGCAGCCTTCTCTTCTCCAGGCTGAACAACCCCAGCTCTCTCAGCCTGTCCTCGTAGGAGAGGTGCTCCAGCCCTCAAATCATTTTTGTGGCCTCTTCTGGACCCGCTCCAACAGGTCCGTGTCCTTCCTGTGCTGAAGGCTCCAGAGCTGGATGCAGCACTCCAGGTGGGGGCTCACCAGAGTGGAGCAGAGGGGCAGAATCACCTCTCTCGACCTGCTGGCCACGCTTCTTTTGATGCAGCCCAGGATACGGTTGGCTTTCTGGGCTGCAAGAGCAAGTTTGGGGATCTCAAGCCTATCCTGACTTAGAGGTATTAAAACATAGTATTTTGGCAAGCAATGCATTATTTGGAAGTGTTATTTCTGTAGAAATAAAAGCTCTACTGGGTTCAGTTGAATTCACTTTAAACACTGACATTTTTAAAATTCCAATGAAAAGTAATTACAAAAAAACCCCCAATCACTGATGAAACGTACTTCCAGTTAATACACAACCATGTACTTCCTTAGTCGTCTCTATATTTTACTTAAGCTTCTCATAAACTGTCCTTGCTTTCCCTTGCTCTAGCTCGCTCTGGAGAACATGGTGACGCTACGTCCACTCTCCTTTTAGTTACAGACAGAGCCCTCCCCTTCTTTCTGGCATATATTCTAAAGCCCTCATATGCAAATGCAACAATGGGGTTACTTCCCTTCCTGGAACACCTCTGAATTGCTAGTTCTATAATATTCCCCGTTTAACATTTCCTCCTAGCATACATATCAGTCTTCATGGTGATGTTTTCAACACTTACAAACTTTTCCTATCAGTTTAAGGTTTCCTACTATCATACAGAAGGGAAGGTATTGGGATTAGAAGAGAAAGGTTTTGCACAGGAAAGACTGAAATAATCAGTGCATTATCTGACCAGCCGGTCAGGGCATAACAAGGGGGAACTGGTGAAAGAAGTCAGAGGCTGGACAGCTTAGTTATCTACAAATTAAAGCTAATCTTAAGTCTTTCCAGCACATCATACTGGTGCCACTTACTTCTGCCTATATGTAATGGCTCCACTGGATTACAAACACAGGAGAGGAAGAGCAGCCTTTCTCTGAGTAGCTGTTTGGTTAAAATTGCTCTTGGCTTTGTGTTAGCCTAGTACTCTGTGGTCTATTTGAGCATTAACAGAGTTACATAAACAGAGATAGCATGTAAATTGTAATTTACTGTGTCTGGTGATTGCTTGAATGCAGATTAGGGGTACTTACTGCTACTGGAGGCAAAGGACAGACATCAGATTCTTCTTTAATGAAGACTGCAGAAGCTTCCATAAATTTGGCATAATCGGCAGCATACCATACTTTCAATTCTGTGTGGGGTTCAATTGGCTGTGAATCGAAAAAAACAGCACATGTTTACTTGTGCCAATTTTCCTATACCAAATAATACTGAAGATTGGCAGGGAGTATGTGTACAATTTGTGTTCTTACCCAAGTTGCATTCTTCGAATGTTTGAATTATTGGTAACTCAGTTTCAAGATTCAAGTACTTTTTGTGCATTACTATCCACTAGTGTTTGACACCTTCACAGTTTCTAGAAGCAGAAATGCATATGTACAGAGATTTTGGGGGGAGAGTAGCAGGATGAGTGCCTCAGCCCTCATGACCTTTGCTCAGCGAGATCTATTTGTCTGTGATGTCCAGACATCCAGCAGTCTTTCCAAACAATATCCCACACCTACTCCTCGATGTTTTGAAGCCCACTGGCCACAACACTTAACTATAGGGTACAGGCAAAGTAAAAATGCACTGTGAATGCACAACAGTTTGGATGCCTCCTGGATGTGTCACACTCACAGAGCATGGGTGCAGAGTTGATCGATATGTGGACTGCAAGTCAGACGTGCAGGTTTCCATGTGCTGGCTCTAATGTGTCAGGCTCACTATGTATGTGCTTTATTGTACCTCTGCCTTCCTTTCACTGAGGCCTTCCCACACAAGTCTAAGGAAGCCCATAATCCGCAGTCTTCCATTCAGTTATGCTTGCCCGTATCTTTCCTTGGACCGGACTATGACCTCCTCTGACAAATACTTTCAGTCAATAATACAGCAAATAGAAAAAGAGAGGAGTGATAACACTCACTGGCTAAAGATCCATTAGTTATTTAAAAGCGAAGGAGAAAACTAACTTTGGAGTCATGATTTATATGACTCCCTGGCCCTGTACAGTATTTTCTTCACCTATAATAAAGAACACCATTGCTGCAACAGGGGTAGACCAATCTGCACAGTACTTGTAGTTTTATTTAAACTAAACTAAACTTGTGCTACTAAAAAGAACAAACTAGCCTGGAAGGAGAGCAGCTGAGTCTTATTCCACAAAATGTGACATCTTAAAATGCACTTATTTTTTAACATCCATGTTGGATAAGCATGGTAGGTGAAACACAGCTTAGATTGTGAATGCTGACAGGTGACAGACAATTGTGTGTATAATGTCAAAAACTGAACTTTTGAACTCCCAAGCACAAGCCTGCTTGCTAACTACAACCAGTATGGGTTGGTTGTACGTTTTGATAACAGAAATGGTATGTGTTAAATTCTCCACTCAATAAAGCACCTGAGGCAGAGCCACCAACCAGGAGGCCAATCATGCACTGTGCTCCTGCATATAGTCTATTTAGACGGAGAAAACCAAGCCTGGGGGAGCTCCACAGAGACAAATGCCTGGGGATGCCCCGGGACCTTGGCCAGTGACACCTGAGACTGGTACCCACAAAGAGCTGCACAGCATGACACTGTCATGACTTTTTGCCTGACATTCCTGGACCATTGGCGATCTCCTCTGTGGGAGGCTGAGACCTAGTCCATGTGACTTTGGAAGGAGAGCAAGCGCATCAGTGTGTGACATAGTCAAGATAAAAGTTCTAATGTCAGTAAACTGAGATTAAACACCAGTATCAAAATCCACTACAAGTTGTCATTTACTCTGTCTCACCTCTGACAATAAGAGAAAGCTATGGCAGCACCTAAGTGAAACTCTCCTGTGATCAGACAGACAGCAGCTGTGAATGATTTTTACTTCCTCATAATTCTATACTTTAACATACTTATTTCTATGGACTGCAGTCATTAGGTCAGCAAGTACGCTAACAGTGCTGTTAGCACACCACTTACATGTATGCTTTTGTGGCTGCAGTTTCATGTCACTGAAACCCCATCTCTTTGTAAAAACAGTGCAGAGAGGATCCAATCCTTCCACTCCCAACTTAAGAGACTTTATCCAAAATATCCTGAGAAACTATTTTCATAACCAGCCCTAAGGCAGCCTCGTGACGTGACCAGCAGGGTGTGCCTAAGTGTAGACAAAGGCTATCACTTTCGCTGACCAGGGGACAATCTGCAGGATGCCGCAGTACCTTGAATGATACTAGGACTTAGGAGCAAGAAAACCAAAGTAATGCCCCAGGATACACAGCACAGTTCCAAGACACTTCCCTTATCCTAAGATACTCTTCATGTCAGTATATAGGATAAAACTCTCCATTAATGCCAGTGAGCAGAGTTCTGCTGAAGTCGTCAGAGAGCTGGTTCAACAGCATTTAAATTATACTGGAAATTGTAAGTTACCAGTTCATAACTACAACTGCTTCGAAGGCCACGTGTTCATGCTTCCCAAATATAGTATTATTAATCCCATCAGTTCTACGCATACAGTATCAATTGAAAAATCAAATTGAAATCTCAAATGGTATGGACTGCATCAGAATTTCACACACAGCCTACACACTGTCTCAGATTAGCATATACTGTTTTACATTGATTTCTTTTTTTTTTAAATTTTTTTATTCATCCAAAAGCAATTATACTTAACACTGTTATAAAAGACTTTATAAAAGTGTTATCACCATTAACTTATTCTCACACCATCGCTGTGTGGTAAATAGTTTTCTCACTTTGCAGGTGGAAAAAGAAAAATGGAGGAATAAAAGTAAACACTACTATCCCACAGAAATGTGTGCCAATCTTGGAAATGAAACCGAAATGCTGGATTTTAATCCCACAGTAACTTCTTTTGACTAGTATTCTCTCTCTTCGCTTTTTTTAATGTTGCCCACAATAATATACAAGCATTAACTTAAGAATAAAAAAGGAAAACAATGAAAGTTCAACATACAGACTTCAGTTTCCTAAGTGTACAGAAGAATAAGTTCTGATTAAAACAAACTTTGCCTGAGAAAGTGGCCAAAACAACAAAAACCAAGGCTGTATATTCCAGTGTCATTTGTACATAAAGTACTTTGTTCTCTCCTGTCAGACAAAGCCACAGTCCAGAATCTCTTACACAAACTGATCATCTCACGGCCACATCGCAGTATTGTAAATTCTGCAGTTAAGTCTTCAGATTTAACAAGAGAGGAAAACAGTACATAGAGAGTCTACTTAGCACCCTGTTCCTGAGCACCTGGTAATGTGCTCAGAATACGTGTGTCCAAAAACGTAATAAAGGAAAGGAACGTGTTTCTTCTTTCGAGGATGAAGTGCTGCTGAATGTAACACTGCTAGATAATCTCGCAAGGTACCTATCTGGAACTGAAGAACCTCAAAACGTTCATGTTTAAACATTGCCATCATGAATGGTGTTTCTGTTTCTCTCTGCTCAGTTTCTTCACTACCCACAACAGTAAGTACGCACTGCCTTTTACCGGAAAACCCCATACGCTGCTTGCTTTACTACAGATTAAGTGATATAAAAGGCAGTATTAATAAAGATCCAGTTGCCTGAATATAATCAATCCTTCATCTGTAAAACGGTTAGCCTTCCAGAACCTTTGCCTATAAATTTCCATTTGGATGACAGGTGAAGCAATGTGGGTTTAACTACCTTAACAGTTGTGAAGTAGACTTCTCCACAGTGCTGATAAGCCACAAGGGTCTGTTCTTCCTGGTTCCGGGCTAGCCGGACAAACATCATCCAGTTTCCACAGTCTTCATTGGGAGTGTCCAGAAAGTACTTCCCTCCATCTTTCAATACCTGAAACAATGGGGGAGGACAGAAGAAAGAACATGATAAAACCAAGTCCTGTACAGAGGCACATTATAGAATCACAGAATCACAGAACAGGAGGGGTTGGAAGGGAGCTCTGGAGATCGTCTCGTCCAACCCCCCTGCTTGAGCAGGTACACCTAGAGCAGGGTGCACAGGACCGTGTCCAGGCAGGTTTTGAATATTTCCAGAGAAGGAGACTCCACAACCTCTCTGGGAGCCTGTTCCAGTGCTCTGCCGCCCTCAATGTGACATATACAGGTGGAACTTCCTGTGTACCAGTTTGTGCCCATTGCCCTGTTGCTGGGCACCATGTCTTCTGTAACCTGGAATCATGGCTATCAGTTATTTACCCTGTCTTGGTCATACGTCCTTTGAAATTGTGGTTGTTTTGAAATAGTTCACTCTTAAAGAATACCAAGTGCAACAGAAAGTGGAGAACGAATACCTGCCGAGGCAGCCAGCTACTAAAATAACTGTAGTCCTTTGTATGTATTTCCAGTTTATATATCATCATTTTTGCGTTATATAAAGATAATATTAAGAACTAAGTGCAGGTAGGTAGAAAGATAAGCTTTATGTTTTAATGTACTTCCTGAGTACTTGATAATCTCAAACTTCAGTGCCATATTAACACTACATTTTGCATGGAACAATTGTATAACTTGTGTAATAAGTCCAGAGAGGTAACATACGATATAATGGTATTTTAACAGTCCTCTCTTTTTCCCCTTAACAATGCAAAAGTAAATACAAATGAACAATTGTGCCAGAAAGATCTCCTCCTTTTTGCTTTACTTCATTCTTCCCAGATTCCTTTCCAAGAGAACGCCTCTACAAGGTAAACACTCCTGACTTCATACAAGACAGTTGCTTTTCTGCAAATGCACTCTCAAACATGGACAGCCGAAGCTGCACAACAGATGTCAGTACAGCATGTATCTGTTCTACTAAACACGTAAGTGAGCAATTAATTGCAAAACAAGTTGCATTTCCATTGCTTCTGGGAACTATTTTATCTAACTTTGTCATGTTTCTGATGAAAACACCTGCCTGTTTGACAAGTTTGGTCACATACTCAGAACACTGCTAGGGAGAAGTCAAGGCAGCTACTGCTGCCATGTAGGAAATCTGGGACTCTGGTCTCCTTTTCTGAAGAAACGGCCCATCAGCCAGAGCTGTGCTCATCACTGTATACTTTTAAGCAAACAGGGCTGACTGATAGAGGATAGGGTGTGGCTTACAAGGGGTTGGTGAAGAGGAAGGAACTGGGTGCTTAGCTTGTTAGAGAATTGTTAGAGAATTACATTTTCTGCATTTGTAGGAATTAAAGTGCCTCATAAAGAGACAGAAGAAATTTAGTTATGAAGAAGAACAAATCCTCTCTGGTGTCAACGTGCCATGAAAATCTCACAGAAGGGCAGCGTTACTTTCCTGGCAGACCATTCACGTGACTTCCATGAGTAAATTAAGTTTACAGAAATTACTGAAGATATTACTTTTGCTCTCAAATGAAATTACAGAAGTATCGGTATCTAACCCTTCCTCCACAACAGCCAGTGTTTTCCAGTCCCAGTCTTCTGGAGAAAGCTCAAATGAAAACATAAAGCATGTCACAGGACAGCTGCTGCTGTTCCCCCTCTCCTGGAGGGTGAGAGGGCCTGATATGAAATGCAGGCTCTGGAAGAACTGTGACCTCTCAGGAAGTCCTGATGGAGGCTGTGGCTTGACCATGGACTTGCTGTATGACAGAGAGGCATGCCCCGGCATGACACTCTGCAGCAAAATGCAGAGACCAAGGCATAGAGGGTTATGATCAATTATCACTCCCAAGGAATTCCTGTGGGAAAGGATGTGCATGCAGCTATGTCTATGCTAGGCTGGTCCTGAGAGGCCATTATTTGTGCTGGCCAAAGTACAAACAATAGTGTCACGGTCCAGATGAGACAATCAGTATCTGCACACGCAGCTAGGGATGGTACCAACCCTAAATTACAATCTGACCAAATAAACTCAGTTAATGTCCTGTGTGTCAACCTTTATATATAATCACATTATTAAGAAGTGTTTTCCCATCCCTGTACTGCTAAGCAGGTGCCTCAGTGCATATTTCTGCCACTGTTGCTAATTCAGTGCACAAACTTAGCCCTCCCAGTGGTATGGTATCAAGCACAAATCCTTCTGTTTTATTTGGGAAGACAGTACTATCCTTAGATACTTTCAGTAGCTGTGCCCTGAAACTTTAATCAAGAGCTGTTAGACTGATAGGTAAGTCACCCTGGAAGTGGTAAAACTAGAAAGCAGGAAGGCAAACTTCTAGAAAACACAGCATACAGGAACATTTTGGTACTTCAGGCTATGCTGTGCGGTCTAATAACATGATTCAAATTCATAGATACATATCAGAAGTATGATTAATTAATTAGGTCTGAAGGCAAATTGGCTGGTTAAAATATATAAATACATATGAACAGTTAAAGACACATATACACTTCATAGTAAGTCACCGGGTTTTTACCTGCAGGACTAGCCTGCTCTCATCATAGCGGGTCAGTTTTGTAGACAGTTGACCAACATAAGGACCAAACTGTGTTCTCTTCTGTATTACTTTCTTTGCAAATACTCCAAGGACTGTGAATAAAAAAAGACCAGTCTAATATCAATATAGACATCACAAACTATTTCTTGTATATTTACAATTGCAAAAATGGAGATAAACACAATAGTGCTGAACACAGGAATTCTTCTAGACAAATAACCCAGGTAAATAATTCCAATGGGAAGAATCTGAAAAGGATTTAACTATATACAGAGACTTTTTAAAAATGGATATTACATTGAACACAAAAGTGCCTAAAATCCATGACAGGATATTAAACTGAGTATGCAACACAAATGTGCTGATACTCTTCAGTCTATAAGCTGATGTTATCATAGTGCTCTGCTTGTTGGCATAATTTACAAGGTTGTTCTCTCCCAATATGAGTGGAGAGAATCTACAAAAACACATTAGCCGCCTTCATCATTCTAGTTATTCCCCTGCCTAATACCAGTGGTGCGACACAACAGACATCTTGTCATTCTCTTTCTGAAATGCAGTCTAGGCAGAACTAATTTTATACAGGTAGCTGCACACTAAGGATGTAGTTCCCTTGTTCGAGTTTGGGCATTCAAACTGCCTTGCCCTCAGATGAAACAACAGTCTGTCTATAATATGAACTGAAGATGCTACAAAAGGTAAATTGACTCCCTGTGTTCCTTTGAGTTTGCAGGGGGTGGGTGGGGGATGTTATTTACCATTTTGTTTCTGACCTCTTACTGAATACTCTTTGCATGCTTGGGGAAAAGAAAAAACAAAAAAGTAACAGTGCATGGCTGTTACTATCAGATAAAATTTCAACATTCATTAAACTTGTATTGACTGAATGGAGCTAACTGACTGCTCACAGCTAAATGTTACACCAGCTCTGGCTAATGTCCTACTGTCAGTCTATGCATCGAGGTTACTAAAAATCAGTCATAAAAAAAAAGCAGTAGCTGAATGTGAGCTTTAGCTGTGCTCAGCTGAAAATAAAGTACTCTTCATACTGTTAATACCCAATGATTATGCCTTGAGTTATTCATGAAAACAAGCCAGCATTAGTACTTTTGCCTCCTCTTTCTCAAATGTGGAAAAAAGAGCTAAAATACTTACTCTGCTGGTTTCCAGCTCGCAGCTCCAACACTCGCAAAGTGAGATAATGAGGTAGGGTGAGACGGGCTCGACTAGGAATAACCCTATCTTTAGCCCTGATGAGTGGTCCATGGAGTTTGCATTCTCCTATAAGGCTTTTACCGCAATCCTCACACCCTACAAATCCAGAAAAGGGAACCTGTTACTAAAAATGACATACTGCTCTCCAGTTTAGTCTCTTCTAATTTTGTCACCTTGAGAAGACATCTTGAATTACCAATGCTTTTCTTCACACCACTGTTCTACATTAGGTAGTGAAAAGATTATCTGCAAGTCAAAACTCAACTAAGAAGGTTTGAAATAAGACTTTCAGTTTGTGCACTCTCTCCTGTGCCAATTGGTGGGTCCTGACCTCCAAAGATTTATACACATTTTCATTTGGAGGTGTTGGAAACCATGCCTTTGAAGACTAGGATGGCAGCAAAACTGGAGCTCACAGCATGCAGACCTATAAACGAAGGTGCATGTATTTATATAGAAATGAGAAGGGCAAAGTTGCTAGTAGTAACCAAGGTAATTTGCAGAAATCCAAGGAGTCCAAGAACGATCACTGTGACTTTGTGAGCCAGCACAGACCATTCTCAGTAGAAGATAAGACCCTCAGTGTACCATGAAAATGAGTACAATGGGTCTTACAGTCACAACTCAATTGACAGTCACGCAAGGGCAGCCTTCTTGTAGACTGTGCTGCCTGTGGAAGTAAGCAAAAGAGGCACACCACATCTCCCAGTCATCAGTTCACAATAATGACATCTGCAGGCTGAACACACAAACCACCCAGAGAAGTCATTAATGAGAAATACACGTCAGCAAACTGAATTTCCCCCAGCAGAGTGAGGTATTTTTGGTTCAGTGTAGCTCAAACTGGTTGCCAGGGAAACTCATACGGAGCAGCAACACAACTGAGCAATGAGACTCCAGCAGAAGGTCATCCCAGCACTGGTGTCGTGCAGGGCGATGGGAAAAAGGGGACTTCTTACACAAAACCTTTTTATAGACAGTAGAAACCAAACCAGTGAGCCAACAATGCTTTACGACTCAGTTAAAAGGAAAAGCTTATATTGGTCATCCATGACTACCTCGTTTTGTTTTACTTCTGAAAACTCTGCTGAGCAAGTCTATTCAGTAAGCAACAACAAGCAGCAGAGGAGGGGAGCCAGAACAGCTGAGAGAGTCCAAGGGAGCCACGGGACGCTGTAGCAGAGACTGGGGCAGGAGAGGTGAGGCTTCACGACAGACAGGGCCTAGCAGCCAAAGAGAGGTCAAGAGAAACATAAGGGCTCAGGAGACACCGTCTGAAGAGACATCAGAGATGGTCTCTGAGAAAGGACAGCAATACCATAAATGCCATATTCAGTGTAGCTCGAAAAGGTTTCAGTTTGTAAACACAAGCAGGCATTTGACTAAATTACACACCTCGAGAGTTTAGTCCAACATCTCCCCAAATAAGCCTGAAGTGTTCCTACTAAGATCTTTGGGCTCTCCATCAACTCTAAATGAGGAGGACTTGCATGTTGGTCAAGCTGCAGGTGCTGCAGTAGTCCATATTTTTCAATAACTTGGGGACCATGTGATAGTTTTCTTTTGCCATGGCTCCCAGACTGCACACCTGCACTACAAATAGCTGAAATACATGATTTTTTTTTCTAGTGCTACAGATAAAGAACATGCCACTCTAAAGCCGTCACTTAAAATGCACAAAAAATAAATAATACAGCTGCTTTTTCTTGTTACACACTGTTTTATGTACCTGAAAGTCCTTTACAGCTAGACTGCAAGAAAAAAAAAATATTTTCTTGATTTAGCTTAATTGGCTTTTAAATAAATTGCCAACAATCTACGTCTTCTGAGGGCAACAAAATTATGAGGGCTTCCTGAGCTTACCTAGAATAATAGTGACTTTGTCTCAAGTCAAACAGCTCCTGCCTGGAGAGTCGTTGTATGCAAACTGCTGAAAAACATTACCAAAAGCAAAATGGAGACAAAGAACCGCTGTTAGAAAGGAGGATGTATCTAATCGTAAAGTACACGACTTTATCAATCCATGCCATGCTTCTGTGATTCATCACTACCAAGGTCCTGAGCAAACCTTCCAGCCACTCCGGGGCAGTAGTGCCCACTGCGGAGGCCCCAGGGCGGGCAGCTCACAGGAAGGCTGGAAAAGGAAAGCAGGGGAAAAGGGTCTCCCTTGAATCAGCCTCCAGATTCGGCACTAGTGCCCCATTAGCTAACCCCCCTTGGTCTTCCAGATCCAAGCCTGAAATGATTCAGACAGTGTGGGTGCTGGGGAGGCAGTCGTCCAAAATCAGAGACCGCTTTGCATCCAAACAGCTGCCAAGCGTGCTACCGAGGTTATGGGCCCCAGAGACGGCTCCCCAGGTGGCATGCCTAACCAGCATGATGAAGGTAGCACTCCAGCACTGAATAAAATTAGCTGCAGAGCTGGAAGTGTTTTTTAAGCACCTTGCTAGTACAGCTTGGGATTCTGATCCGGCATTGCCAGGCGTCACCTTGAAATATCCAGGGCTGCCCAAGGCTTGTTCTAGGATTTTCTATGTTTCATTACATGGGATATGAAGATAACTAGATGACGCAGTATTTCTCACCCCACCAGCATGTTAGTACCCTGACTCTGAATTTATTGCACACTGAAAATTGCGAAGTGTACCAGAAGCACAGGATTGGACCACTGTAAATACAATAACTTTCGGGACTACCCTGGCATCTTTGTAATTTCTTCCCCCCAAACTAACAGCGCAAAGCTGTCAAGTTCACATTCTTCCTTGGAGGTAATTACAGACCAAGTCAAGATTCTTTGTATTTCAATGCTAAATTACAGATGCCATTGGCAAAGGAATGTATGCATTATCATAGCTGCAGTATGGTACTGGTTTGCAAAGCTCACACTTTGCAAAGCAGCCCCCTTTTAACTTGGCTGCTTAAGCAAAATGTAATTTTTTCAACAACAGCCTCAGAACACACTCTAACCTGTTCTGAAATACGGAGCAACCAGCTACGGAAACAACACACACTTTGTCGTATTAGCACTAGGAATGAAATACACTTGGTTAGAAAAATCACTTTCTGTGAAGAAGACTTTTTCCTGCCTTTTTTTTTTTTAATTTCGTACCTCACTTGATGCTTTTACAGTTTCCCTGCTCCCTTAAATTGTATTTACACAAACAAAATTAATGGATTCAATGTCACGTTTACAGGAATACTTGATAATGTGCAAGCACGCAAGAAAAAGTAAAACTGCCTCTGTTTCCCTGCTTTGCTGTTATTTAGATGAGAAGACAACAAAAAGAAGTAAACAAGACTCACAGGAATTACAAGCTGTTAAAAAACTGATCGTGTCATTTACTGTATCTTTAGAGCAGCGGTGCTAAATACTGTCCCCAAGAAAGTATTTCTTCATTCTTTCCCTATGTCTTTGCAATGATTCTGAAAAAGTTCCAAATAATGCCTGTTATATCTCTCTGTAGATAAAACTATGCAAGCTAATAGATCCAGTAGCAGAGAGATCCACTGCAGCAATGGGGAGGCATGCGTACAGAAGAGCCCAGCACAGGTGCAGGTGCAGACTCCGACCAGGTTGTGGGTGTGCAGCCGCCACTTTATCACACAGACGAGGTGCTCATGCCCAGCAAACCACCACTGGATGGGCTAAGACAAGGGTACGTCTCCTATAGGCCTCCATCCTGGTACCCCTGCCCCTGAATGCATCTGCTCCCACTTCTGGCCAGCCATCAAGAGGCATGGTTGGCAGCTATGGCTTTCCTCTGCTCTTTGGGTCACCAGAAAAATGACACCCACTACCTGTAGGATGCACTCCCACCCCAGGGGCTGACCAAAACACTGGCAGCCATGTTCCCAGGGAGAAGAATGGGCTGTGAGTGTGGCTCACCTGTACCATCCTCACCACACTGGTGCTTCTCCCCAGTCCAGGTCTAGGTGACAGCTCTCCTTTGCTGTGGACTACAGCATGGCAGCCTCAGTGGCCAGCTTGCCTCATCCTTCAGACAGCTCTGGGGCCGGCCATGCTGCACGGGGATGAGCTCCTGCAGCCGGTAGTGGCCAGGCTAGGGTGGCAGCTTGGGCCAGCTGGACTCAAGCACAGTTAACAAACTCGGGTTTCCAAAACAGCGGCACTGTCTGAGCACGGTGCCACCCCCACAGGCACAAGCCCAGCCTCGGGGAGAGCTCATTAGCGCGGGCAAGGAGCCACAGGCTGCAGTTACACAAAGTCCGGCTGCAGAGATAACGGCAGCTATACATAGCCATACTAGGAACTGCAATCACTGTCGTGATAGCGCGAACATACCACCAGCTCCTTAACCAATCAGCGGCAGAACACCACTGTTTTAAAACCAGTCTGCTAAAAAGGAGATGCCTATGAGGCAGTCCTTTCTACGTTTTCTCCAACCTCTACTTCCAAGCAAGGCTTTACAGTACCTGAACACTTCTGTGACCTGCAAGATGCCTGCGGTATGATTTACATGCCCTGTGAAGGCAGAGGTAAATCATTCCTTTTAAAACGTCCACTTCAAGCAAAGACGCCCCGCGAGAAACGATCCTCCGGCTGAGCAGCACTCGACATTTGCTGTGCTGTTTTGCAGCATTAGAATTAGCTCCCGTGCGCAGAGGGAACAAAGATCAGTGTACACAGCCGTCCAAATCCTAGCCTAATTACAATCATGAGATTTGCATAGCAAACAACAGTAATTTATCCCAGAGTAAAACTGTACTGAACCATTACCCTTGTTCAGCTTTCATGCAGAGAAATGCTGCATACATACCTTGTGGACATTTTCTGTCTAACATAAATTGCATGTGCAGTGTGCAAGTCTTAGTTTTCTTCCTACACAAAGCTACACAAGGTTCTCCTGCCCTGTGGTTTGTTCTGCAGCACTCCTTGCTGGAAAAGCTTGAAAACCTTGTTCCACAATATAATTTATTTGGCAAAATTTCGAAGTACTTAATTAGCAAACAGTTAATCCCAACTTATTTTCCCATTATTGTGGGCCACTGCCACACATTTTGTCTGTAAAAATTGTTCATGAAAGAAGCCTTTATGTGTCCTAAGTTTGATGTGCAAAGTGCATTTACAAACAAGCTGAAGCTCCTAACTGATTAATAATTCATCCTATTTACAGTATAGTAAAATAGAACTCGTTATAATTACCAGAATTCAGAAGATAAGAATTTTACTCAAATCCCAATAACTTCTGATATTTTGTCATGCTAAATTTTCTATGACTGATTTTCACTTTTTAACTGTAATAACTGATTCCCTATTCCAACATGAAAACAGATGAACATTTCTTCAATGTCTCCTTTTAGTATCTCTTCTATCTTATCAAACAAAACCTTGTAGTAGCAGAGAGTTACAACTGCTCAGCTCTGCATAGAAAAAAGAATAAATAAATAAATCAGGAAACCACACTCAGGCTCGGATTGCAATCGTAACTGCTTACCTGAGCAAAGACTGCAAACTTGCACATTCATGCACCACACAGCGTATTTGGGAAACAGGTATTGTATTTTCCATAACCCTGCACCCAAAATAACATCCCCCCCAAAAAAGAAGGGGGGGGAGGGGTGCCTGAGAGGAAAACTTTCCATAGATTTCAAGCAGTGAGTTCCCACGTCTTTGAAACACAGAGACCCTGAAGCCTCACAGTCTCTACCTGGTGCCACCAGCACAGACTCTGTGGGACACGCTGCTGGAGCAGCATCAGCTCCCCTGCTGAGGCCTTGCCCTGCCAGCTGCCATCCTCGGGCTTGCCAGCAAGTGGACCAGAGCCCCTGAGATGCTGGTGGAGGGGGAGGAGGAGTCCTGGTCCAGCGCAGGGGTAAGCGGCACCCTGTGAGTGAATGCCTATGCCTCTTTTGGGGCCCCTCTCCCCGGGGAGGAGAACCGTAGGTGGTTTGCAAACATCCCAGCAATCATTCTTAATGTTAAACATATTCATAGGAACATGACCTCACTCTACTAAAATGTAAAACTTAAAAAATGAGTTACTATATCTGGAGACAGAAACAGAGAAATAAAACAGCAAACATGCCTTACTGCCACCCCATATATTCAGTCAGACCAGCAGGTCGAGCTAATTCCCTAAAACTGGGACCCAGCACTGCAGGTGAGGCCAGCCCTCAGGCATCCTGACCCAGACGCTGATCTGCAGTGACACTTTCCCTCACCTCGCCTCCATCCTCCCAGTGCCCCTGCCTTCATTCCCAAGAGGAAAGATGATTTGGATGGAGGGTACATCCTCAGGTCTCCAGCAGTGGGAGATCATCCGTCAAGGCACCTGCTCCTGCCTCACAGCAGTACGATCCTGTCCAGCGCCGCATGGAAGGATGCCTGTAGAAGGGAGACTCAGCACTTATATGACTGTAAAGAAATCTTCTAACGCAAAGCACACATGTATTTTCCTGGCAGATTCCAGTTTAAGTATGTAAACTCTTTAGAACTCCAAAACTATTTGTTCTACAAACATATAAATGATAACAACAACTATGATTCATTACTAGTTCCTAATAGGGAGTAATGATGACGACAGTCGAGCACATCTGGGAACAGTAAGTTTTTTGCCTGGTGACCATGAAGTACTATGACAGGCATAGCCAGAAGAAATTTAACCACATCCCATAAAAAGCCATCCTCCCGCCAACCCCAATGAGGCTTTCTACCGTGCTCCTTCTGTCTAGCAAATCTTAGAAGCAAAACAGTTAAGAGAAGCCTCAAGGAGCACAGCCAGGCTGTGAAACTCGACAATGTGACTGCACATAGCAGCTTTAGCACGGTCCCACGAAGCCTGTGCAGCAGGATACCCATACTCTGCTCTAACTTATAAACTTCACAGCTAGGAGGGGAGAAAAAAGACCTTACCTTCAGTGTTTAAACACCTGAAAAGGCAGTAGCTTATAGGACTTTCCTGCAAACTTAAAGAAAAAAAAAAAAACAAACAAAAAACCAAAAAAACCAAAACCAAAACAAAAAAAACCCCAAAAACCAAACAAAACCAAACAGCAAGGAAAGTACGTAGGTGTGTTTATCAAGTTTAACTTCACTCTGCAGTCTGAGCAACCAGTTTATCAAAGTTCTTGGTAGGTTCATTCATCTAAAAATGACTTGAGATCAAAACATGGATTGATTGATTGAAATCTAATTTTAAAAAAATAATCTTCTTCTGATTATTCTTGGGACTAAAATGTACGTGTCACATTTCTGGTATACCACATGAGGTTTGGTTGCTATCAGAACCCATATACATCACAAGTACAGTTCAAGTGAAGTCACTTCCCATAGTTTACGTGTAATAGCTTCTAATCAGCACGAACAAAGAGACTTCTCTCATTGCTGAAAGCTGAATACATTTCAAACAATCAAACTGAAAAATGCAGTTGAATTTTTCAGGCGTTTCTTTTTCCTTCTCTTCCCCCTCCCTCCACTGTCTTGGCATAAAGTCATATAAAATTAGATCCAGAAACAAGGAAGGAGGTTAATGGCAAATTCACAGAAACAACTGCCATTTTTTACGAGAAACAGCCTCAGTCAGCGTAGCCTGGTCCTAATGCCCACAAAAAGCTTCCTGGGAGCCAAACCTTCCTGTTGCACTCTGCTCATCCCCCGCAGCAGTCAGTGGCTCATCCTGGTGCGAGGCTGTGGCTCCTGGCTGTGACACCTTCTTGCTTTAGGTTTTCACTAGCGCTGTTCAAACTGTACCTGCTTCCTTATTGCAGACAGCAAAACTAAAATCCCCCTGTCCACAGAAATACAGACAGCCATCAAGGGAGTCATATTCAAACTACTCGTAAGCACCCTGTGGCTCTTGGGCCATATTTTGGACCCCCTTAATCTATACCTCCCACAGCAGAAGTTTTACCTCCCACAGCAGAAGTAGCTTTAATTGGTCTTAAGCACTTTTCTTTTGGGGAGATTTCTGGCAGGCTGGTTGATTTATTTTAGTATCAGACCTTTTAGTGGATAACACCATTGCTACTGTTGTCATTTAACACAGACACCGGAATCTTCTATCTTTGTTCTAGCACAAAAAAACCCCAAGCACGTATGTACATATGTATAAATACACATGCACACAGCCACACACACCATATCAAGTGCATCAATACAGACCACAATTTTATTCATGGCAGGCCAACACCATGGTTTCAATTCTGATAAACGAAATGCAGCAATTCTAATGACTAATGCTTAGCATTAACTAGTTGAAATATTTCCAAGCCTTCCAACATTCCCTTAAAAGGGAACCTTAGATTGTGTCTCTCTCTCCTTCACTGAACTTGGTTGTTACTGGCCACCAAGTCCAGACGTCATCTGCAGGAGACTGCTGGAGGGCTCAGTGACAAAAGCCACCTCTCCTTAGGAAACCAGCCCAAATTGATTCTTGCTCTTCCACTTGTGACACAACTTTCAACATGGACTTGCGGGAACTTTCCCAGCAAACTCACTAGCAGGTGGGATATATTTCCAGCTGCTCACTGGTAGAAAGAGCCAGCCAGGTAGACATGCTTGGAGAAGGAAATACGAGTTTACTGTAGGATGCAATGAGGAAGCCTGGCATGACAGAGCGAAGAGATGTTGTACTCATCCTGCAGCTGGAGAACTTGAGGTCTTTAGAGGCAGTTATAACTAAATGAAGCAAGCCTCAGCTACTGGGAATAAAACCACAGAGTAAAAGTTGCGGGACCCACTTCTGCAGGTAGAAGTTCATACACTCAGCTCTACTGGTGTGCAAGTACCCACATTATGAAAGAAGGAAGTCCGTGTGGAGAAGTGAATCACGGACACTTAGGACTGGTGGGGGCTGAGACCTTGGAGGGCCAATCCTGAAAGAACACTCCAACCCATATTACATTCAGTGGAAACTAAGTCTGAATAAAACTGGAAAATCCGTTAACTTTCTCAGGGAACCGTCCAAACCTCCTCCTGGTATTCCAATTCACCCAAGAGAACAAAAAAAAAGTTAATTTGTTTTTTTGCTAATGAATCCTAAAGCATATAATTAAAATACTGAAATGTAGGAGTCTTCTTTTAAAAGCCTTGGTTTTTGTAAATGAAGGGTCATTAACAGCTTAGCAGAACAGCTTTAGCTCTTACTATGCATCACCTTCATAACAGGACACAGCCAACAACTTCTGTTATTACTTGCCTAATTTCCAACATGAAAACGACGCTTGATTCCCAGCTTCTCTGGGAACAAAACGGGTAGGAGACTCTCACACTTGGCCTTTATGATCCCGCTAAATTATTCTCCTCTTTTAAGGCATGAAGTGATTTCTCAAAAAACCAAAAAAAAACCAAAAAAAAAACCCCAACCAAACAAAAAACATAGACATTGGGAAGCTCTGCTCCTGAACAGACACAAAAACATATATCTGTCAAAAAATACTCACACATGCAACTGTCATATCTGTGTTTCCATTTACTTGTTCTCTTTGTCCTGAGATCTAACATATACTTCTTTTTTTCTACTCTAAAGACTTCAGTGGGAACCCCAAGATAATATCTAATGTCTTGACTGATACTGTACGAAAGAAATTACATCCATCTGAGCTTCTTTAACAGGCTGATTAAGAAAGGATAATAAAGTTGGCAGTAACAAATTAGGCAGCAGTATAGTACATCTCCCTTACAATAACTGTTCTCCTCAGACATAAGGACAGCCTTGAGTCTAGTTCTCTAAAACAGAGAATTATGTGATTATAGAGTATTATTGGAGAATTATATCAGAGACTTGCAAAAATTTGTGGGTTTAGAAAAAAATGCAATTTTTTCTGCAGACGAAGCACTCTAAACTCAGATTATATCTCCGTAAAGCCCTATTTATTCTCCTGTTGACAGCCATCTCAGTCAGATTAAATAAAATCCAAATACTTTTTCTACATTTGTTTCTGATTAGTTTGTAGTTTCTTTAAACTATTTCCAAAAGTCACAAAAATAAAAATAAAAGTAGTCTCTATTACTAGAATGTAAGAAGCAATCTTGCAAAGCAAAATTGCAAAGAATTTGTTTTCATACTTTCCTAGCTTGAAGAACAAGATCAACAGATGGTAAAGGCATCACCTTGGGGGAAATGCACCATTCCTCAGATATGTATTTGTATAACCCTGGTCATTTAACATGCATATTTACTTAGAGCTGTGTATGATCACATATCCCACTTTGTATTTGGTATATCTCGCTCTGCCGGTTGGAAATCAATTACTTCATACTCCTTCCACTTCAATATTGCCAAGAGGTCACAAGGATACTCATATTTTATAAAGATCCTTGATGTTAGAAGAGGCAAACGGACAACTGTCTTGCCAAAACATCCCCATTTACTTCCCTACACTCCTCTGCCTAAACACAGTCCAGTAAGTTAAACATAACACACTCTACCTTGCCCTATCGCCCAAGTAACAGAGAACAAATGCCATCTTCCATGTCACAGATGAATCATCTACTTTCTTCACCATTATAATAAAATAGCTCTGATCAAGTGAGCTTTCCACGACCATAATTCTTTTCTATTTACACCATTACAACTACCCAGAAACCCTCACCAGTCAACATTTTCATGACACATCTAGACTATAGCATTAAAATGACCTACAAATACACGTCCTTTCCAACTTGAATGCTAACTTTAAATTAGCTTTAAATTTTAGCAGCTTCCGATGTCTATCATGTATAAATACACATAAGTGAGGTCAAAAACCACTCTTGATGCATTTGGATAACAATAACAACAATAGAGCTCACAAACATCAGTATCAGCCTGCTTGAGCTCTAATGTTTTACCTCGGTCAAAATCATAAATGCATTTTGCTTGTTTTGCTTTTTCCTCTGAAAATCTTGGAAATTTAAAGGCAGACACTACAAGCAACAATGCTGACACTCTGCAATTAAGCAGTGTATTTTCATTTTCAGGATCGCAAAGTATTCTAAAGAAGGCATGTCTGCATACAGAGCCCCAGTGGTTCCAAGGAAAACAGATAAACTATCTGCTGCAGAGAAGAGCAAAATGAGACAAAACTAGTAAGATTACTAGCTCAAAGTCACCCAAAGCAAAAATGCCAGACTGAGGAACACAAAGTACTCCGATAAAACATGAAAATTCCCAAGCACTTCCCTCAAAATGAGGAGATTACTCAAGAGTTTTCAAACAACTGCACACACACGCTGACACTTTGAAGCAGGTTCGAAACACAAAACCAGCAATTCCTACTCACACAACAGTGATTATTCTGTTTGGAGCTTGCCCTTGCACTTAAACTGACAAAGGAAGAAATAACATTACTTAACTTTTTTTCCTGCAGTCATAAGTTAGCCACACCTGAAAGTTGTAGCTACTTGAGCTCAGAAACCTTTTTCTTCAGTCACCACAGAAACTAATATAGAAACTCTGGCGATTTGTTCTCCTGTTTTCAGTAGAAAATTTACATATGAATTACACACCAAATTCCTTTGGTCTGATAAACTGTTCTGGACTTTCATGAAGAAAATACTGCTTCTCCATTATCATCCTCCTCTTGCTATTCTTTGCTGTCTTTACAAAAAACCTGTACATCTACAGCCACCAAGCATAGTGGTTAAGCCCATTTCTTGCCTTAGGTCTACGCATAGAAACAGAGGTTTGGAAATATATCCATACATTTCAAGGGCTCTTAAATTCCCAGATTTTCTGCCAGACAGGCCCGCTTGTTAGTCACTGCCTTGCGTGTAAGTATTAACGCAGTTGTTTGTACCAGTCAGGAAATCATCTGATGCAGCTTGGCTATTCTCAAAGATATAAAGAACTGCATTTAATAGCCTACATAAGTGACTGATGTTCAGGACCTGGCTGCAAAACCCAAATACAAAATTATTTCCTATTACTTTTCATATTCATTAATCACCATTAGATAAAGAAATGAACAAGCACAGAGGCTAAAAACAGCACAAGAGTCACTTAGATGTTTCCCATGACAGAATACAATTCAAACATTGTTTCTGCACTGAAGAACACAAATGCGAACATTTCATAATCACACTACATATGGGAAATCAAAACAATCCTTACCTTATTTAAAATGGCATTTTTAGCAAAAAGTCAGTCTATGCTAGTACAAGGTGGCAGAAACCATGCCATCCTCCTTCGGCAGACTTTTCTAAATGCCCCTGTGTTCAACTAAGTCTAACTCCGCTCTGTTTTGTTTCCCCAGGAGGACCCATTCAGCACCATGTGCTCCTTTTCAGCTGTCAATAAACAGAAGTGGTGAATTCCCCGGCGCTTCACAAAGCTAGTTAGGCATAGCCATTCATTTCTTCAGGAAAACAGGGCATTGATTTCAGCAAATTCCCAGGGAGCAGCTACAACAAAGAGATCAAAGACCCACCTCCTTTCCTGCGCAGCTTTGGCCGTCCAGGCCGAGAGGAGCAGCGACAGGTTTCCCGAAGAGCAGGCTCGAGCCCCACCGACCACCGCGTGCTCCATTCACACTCGTCGCCTTCCTACGTTCCCGGGACAGCCCCCGGCGCTAACCGTGACAAACCCCTACATTCAAGCAGCATAATATACTGCACGCTAGTTCATCCAAGGATAAAAAGAAAAGCAAGCTCCAAGGGAAGTCCGTTGCTTTTCTGACCGGCCGAGCCTCAGTAGCTGCCAGATATTTTATAAACTTCTCTTTCTTTTTTTCCTTAGCTTCTCCATCTAAAACAGAGAAACACTTGCTACCTCAAATTCATTGTGCCAAAACTTCACTGGGATGTTGGCTTTTTCAGTTTATTTCCACAGGCTTGAAGACTTAGCTGCTGGAATTTGAAGTCTAGCTGCAGCAGCCCTTGTATTGTGCAGCCACGACACTTTCTTTGTGTAATTTGCCCCAGACTGCAGCGTTTTTTTCCTAGGAACCTAAGGGGTTTTGTTCTGGTTTGGTTAGATTTTTTTCTTTTTAATTATATATCTAGTCTTCATAATGTGACCTGGAACAAGATTTTAAATCCTAGAATTTGACCTTGTATTGAACCAAGCATTAGTGAAAGATGACGCTGTGGTCAGGCTTAGGGACTAGGTGGTTGGGCTACATGTCTACTACTAAACAGTAAGGGCCAGAGACTGTTCCCTGATGCTGGGACCACCTGGCATTAGCTCCACATGTCTAAACACTCCTCACCTCCTTCCCTTTTCCTCCACAAACAGTTTGGTTACATCCAAATTCCTTACCTGGAACACAGCCTGGTAGATGTTATCCCCAAAACACGCCTTGGTGTTGCTTGTTAGCATAGGCTGGTACTAAGCTCATGGGCTGGCTCGGTACTATTTATTTATATGAAAACAGACGTAAGGATCTAGAGTCACTTCACATCTGTACAGATTTGCTATGTTACTCTCTAGTGTTCTCCTGTGCACTGACATTTTTCCAAGGCACTACCTGGCTGTTACGAACCACACACACACGTGTACTCCCACCAGCTGAAACCTGGAAAGTTCCCTCCGCACTGGCATTGCCTCGAGGCTATTCAGACATCTCCAAGTGAGAAGACAAATGTCTATCCCTCTAGCATGACCAAGTATCACATATCATAGGACCTGCCACAGCACAAGCGGTACAATATTGAGAAGAAAAGGGACAGATGGTAGGAATGACTGATCATTGCACAGCAGACAGATGAGGACACAAGGAAATACAGAACTGCAGAATTATCTAAGTTGCAAGAGACCTGTGGAGATCAACTAGTCCAGCCTCTACTTGAAAGCAGGCCCTTAGGTTAGCATTACCCAGGGCCCTGCCAGGACGTACCTTGAATATCTCCAGTGTGGGAAATTCCACCACCTCCCTGCACAGCTTATTCCAATGTTCAACCAACCCCACAGTGAAAATGCCCCTTACATCCAGGAGCATTTCCCCTGAAGCAACTTATGGCCATCACCTCTTGTCCTGTGGCGGTGCATGCTTGGGGAAAGAGTGCTTCCACCTTATTCTCCATAACCACCATTTTTGTACTGGAAGACCATGACCCAAAAGCCTTCTCAAGGCTGAGAACATCCCCTGTTCCCTGGCTGAACAGGGAGCTTTTGTTAGGACAGGAAAAAAAGGAGAGTTTACCACTTTTGGAGGAAGGGGCAGGCAACTCGAGAAGAGTAGAGGGATCCTGTTAGGTCATGCAGAGAGAAAATTAGAAAGGCAAAACCCCAGCTAGAACTCAATCTGGCCACTGTTGTGAGAGATAACAAAAAATGTTTTTACAAATACATTAACAACAAAAAGAGAGCCAAGGAGAATCTCCATCTTCTAGTGGATGCGGGGGGGAACATTGCCACCGAGGATGAGGTGAAGGCCGAGGTACTTAGTGCCTTCTTTGCCTCAGTCTTTAACAGTCAGAGCAGCTATCCCCAGGGTATCCAGCCCCCTGAGTTGTAAAACGGGTGGGGAACAGAATAAACTCCCCGTAATCCAGGAAGGAGCAGTTTATGACCTGCTGAGCCACTGGACACTCGCAAGTCTATGGGGCCGGACGGGATCCACTCGAGAGTGCCGAGGGAGCTGGCAGAGGAGCTTGCCAAGCCACTCTCCATCATTTATCTGCAGTCCTGGTTAACAGGGGAGGTCCCAGATGACTGGAGGCTTGCCAATGTGATGTCCATCTACAAAAAGGGCCGGAAGGAGGATCCAGGGAACTACAGGCCTGTCAAACTGACCTTGGTACCAGGGAAGATTATGGAGCGGTTCATCTTGAGTGAGCTCAGCGAGGAAGTGCAGGACAACCAGGGGATCAGGCCCATCCAGCTTGGCTTCATGAAAGACAGGTCCTGCCTGACCAACCTGATCTCCTTCCATGACCAGGTGGATGAGAGAAAGGCTGTGGATGCTGTCTACCTTGACTTTAGTAAAGCCTTCGACAGTCTCCCACAGCATCCTCCTAGAGAAGGTGGCAGCTCATGGCTTAGACAGGTGTACTCTTCGCTGGGTAAAAAACTAGCTGGATGGCCAAGCCCAGAGAATTGTGGTGAATGGAGCTAAATCCAGTTGGCGGCCAGCCACAAGTGCTGTTCCCCAGGGCTCAGTGTTGGAGCCAATCTTGTTTAATATCTTGATCAATGACCTGGATGAGGGGACTGAGTAAGTTTGCAGATGACACCAAATTGGGCGGGAGCGTCGATCTGCTCAAGGGTAGGAAGGCTCTGCAGAGGGATCTGGGCAGGCTGGATCAATGGGCTGAGGCCAACTGTATGAGGTTCAACAAGGCCAAGTGCCGGGTCCTGCACTTGGGTCACAACAACGCCATGCAACACTGCAGGCTTGGGGAAGAGTGGCTGGAAAGCTGCCNTATGTTACTCTCTAGTGTTCTCCTGTGCACTGACATTTTTCCAAGGCACTACCTGGCTGTTACGAACCACACACACACGTGTACTCCCACCAGCTGAAACCTGGAAAGTTCCCTCCGCACTGGCATTGCCTCGAGGCTATTCAGACATCTCCAAGTGAGAAGACAAATGTCTATCCCTCTAGCATGACCAAGTATCACATATCATAGGACCTGCCACAGCACAAGCGGTACAATATTGAGAAGAAAAGGGACAGATGGTAGGAATGACTGATCATTGCACAGCAGACAGATGAGGACACAAGGAAATACAGAACTGCAGAATTATCTAAGTTGCAAGAGACCTGTGGAGATCAACTAGTCCAGCCTCTACTTGAAAGCAGGCCCTTAGGTTAGCATTACCCAGGGCCCTGCCAGGACGTACCTTGAATATCTCCAGTGTGGGAAATTCCACCACCTCCCTGCACAGCTTATTCCAATGTTCAACCAACCCCACAGTGAAAATGCCCCTTACATCCAGGAGCATTTCCCCTGAAGCAACTTATGGCCATCACCTCTTGTCCTGTGGCGGTGCATGCTTGGGGAAAGAGTGCTTCCACCTTATTCTCCATAACCACCATTTTTGTACTGGAAGACCATGACCCAAAAGCCTTCTCAAGGCTGAGAACATCCCCTGTTCCCTGGCTGAACAGGGAGCTTTTGTTAGGACAGGAAAAAAAGGAGAGTTTACCACTTTTGGAGGAAGGGGCAGGCAACTCGAGAAGAGTAGAGGGATCCTGTTAGGTCATGCAGAGAGAAAATTAGAAAGGCAAAACCCCAGCTAGAACTCAATCTGGCCACTGTTGTGAGAGATAACAAAAAATGTTTTTACAAATACATTAACAACAAAAAGAGAGCCAAGGAGAATCTCCATCTTCTAGTGGATGCGGGGGGGAACATTGCCACCGAGGATGAGGTGAAGGCCGAGGTACTTAGTGCCTTCTTTGCCTCAGTCTTTAACAGTCAGAGCAGCTATCCCCAGGGTATCCAGCCCCCTGAGTTGTAAAACGGGTGGGGAACAGAATAAACTCCCCGTAATCCAGGAAGGAGCAGTTTATGACCTGCTGAGCCACTGGACACTCGCAAGTCTATGGGGCCGGACGGGATCCACTCGAGAGTGCCGAGGGAGCTGGCAGAGGAGCTTGCCAAGCCACTCTCCATCATTTATCTGCAGTCCTGGTTAACAAGGGAGGTCCCAGATGACTGGAGGCTTGCCAATGTGATGCCCATCTGCAAGAAAGGCCAGGAGGAGGATCCGGGGAACTACAGGCCTGTCAAACTGACCTTGGTACCAGGGAACATTATGGAGCGGTTCATCTTGAGTGAGCTCAGCGAGGAAGTGCAGGACAACCAGGGGATCAGGCCCATCCAGCTTGGCTTCATGAAAGACAGGTCCTGCCTGACCAACCTGATCTCCTTCCATGACCAGGTGGATGAGAGAAAGGCTGTGGATGCTGTCTACCTTGACTTTAGTAAAGCCTTCGACAGTCTCCCACAGCATCCTCCTAGAGAAGGTGGCAGCTCATGGCTTAGACAGGTGTACTCTTCGCTGGGTAAAAAACTAGCTGGATGGCCAAGCCCAGAGAATTGTGGTGAATGGAGCTAAATCCAGTTGGCGGCCAGCCACAAGTGCTGTTCCCCAGGGCTCAGTGTTGGAGCCAATCTTGTTTAATATCTTGATCAATGACCTGGATGAGGGGACTGAGTAAGTTTGCAGATGACACCAAATTGGGCGGGAGCGTCGATCTGCTCAAGGGTAGGAAGGCTCTGCAGAGGGATCTGGGCAGGCTGGATCAATGGGCTGAGGCCAACTGTATGAGGTTCAACAAGGCCAAGTGCCGGGTCCTGCACTTGGGTCACAACAACGCCATGCAACACTGCAGGCTTGGGGAAGAGTGGCTGGAAAGCTGCCCAGCAGAGAAGGACCTGGGGATGCTGGTTGACAGCCGGCTGAACATGAGCCAGCAGTGTGCCCAGGTGGCCAAGAAGGCCAAGAGCATCCTGGCTTGTATCAGCAATAGTGTGGCCAGCAGGAGTAGAGAAGTGATCACGCCCCTGTACTCAGCACCCGGCAAGGCTGCACCTCGAATGCTGTGTTCAATTTTGGGCCCCTCAGTACAAGAAGGACACTGAGCTGCTGGATCGTGTCCAGAGAAGGGCAACGAAGCTGGTGAAGTGTCTGGAGCACAAATCTTGTGAGGAGCAGCTGAGGAAGCTGGGGTTGTTTAGCCTGGAGAAGAGGATGCTGAAGGGAGACCTTCTCGCTCTCTACAACTACCTGAAAGGAGGTTGTAGTGAGGTGGGTGTTAGTCTCATCTCCCAAATTACTAGTGATAAGGTGAGAGGAAATGGCCTCAAGTTGCACCAGGGGAGGTTTAGATTGGATATTAGGAAAAATTTCTTTCCTGAAAGAGTGGAACAGGCTGCCCAGAGAGATGGTGGAGTCACCATCCATGGACGTGTTCAAAAAATGTGTAGACATGGCACTTTGGAACATGGTTTAGGGGACACGGTGGTGTTGGGTTGACGGTTGGACTTGATGATCTTAGAGGTCTTTTCCACCCTTAATGTTTCTATAACTCTATGATTCTCTTCTCCAGGCTGAATACACCCTATTCCTTCAACCTCTACTCAGGTGACACCTTCCCTAACCCACTGATCGTTAGGAAATGTGTGAGAAATGTGCTGACACTGAGCTGAAGAGAGAGAAATGAATCTGCCAGGGCATAAATTAGCTAAAACAGTCAAACCAGCTTAAAAATCTGAGTAGAGTTGAGGACTCTGAAGTGATTTTGACCAGGACCATGGTGCAGTCACCCTGCCCTCTCTCCTGTCTTTTACATTTCACTCCTGACAGCAGTTTTGCCTGTTGTATACAATAGTCAGGCATATTACATTCCTCATTTTACAGTTCTCCCTGTATCTAAATGGCACTTAAGTCATGCCCCAAAATTGCCAGTTAGCAGATAAAGCTCAAAAAATGCACTTTCACAAATAACTTGATCTTGAAGTACAGATACCGCCTCCACAGAGAGGTTCTATCTGCCAGTAAGCCACTGATGTTTTTATATTGCTTAACTGATTAGTTATTGAAAAAAAAAAATGTTCTTTGTTTCTCTGAGTAAGTACTGAACACTGATAAAATGGGGTTCCGAAATTCCCCTCTCTTATACCGCACAGCGTGCAGCTGGGCAGCCCTTGGTGCAACGATAAAAAATGGCAGCTGAGGCACTGGAGGGACTCCAAAAGAAAGCATGTAGATCAGATCAATAAGCGTAGAAATTGTGCTTAATGCTGCAGATAGTTTAGGCTGAAGTGAGAGTATGAGTATTGAGAAGACCTGAGCAGTAGTTTTTTGTGGTAGTTAGGACAGCAAAGTATAAGGATATGCCACTTGTATATTCTTTGCTGTTGAAAAAGAAGGATGGATAACAGTGATGAGGCACGAGATTTGGATGTGACTTGGATAATGATGCCTTGGAAACACAGGAGTTAAATTCACAAAGTGATTAAAAAACCCCAAGCACATCACTCAGTAGTAATCTGGGATGGTATGTGTGCCAAAGATAGATAAAACATTTTAGATAGAATTGTAATTTTAAGTCTCAAAGAACCAGTCTGTTCTTATACATGGGCCAGATTTTTACAATTTTACTCATATTAAGTCATGCTTTATTCCAAGAATAATCCCGTTGATTATAATGGTAATATTGTTCCACAGATGTCTCAGAAGAAACGCAAATGTAAAAGCAGACTTTATACTTAAGATAAAAGGCATCAATCATGAGCACATCTGGGAATCTGATAAAAACATACGGTACAAAAAAATCACTGTGGGATGACAGAAATGTACTTACATAGCAGGTCTGTGGACATGTTTACAGATCAGGCAAAGGAAACCTACATAAAATAAATGAAAAAAGAATGATCAGTTTTCTGAACTAGCACTATTCATGTTTAAATCTCATGCTAGTTATCATACGCTAGTTATCATATGCATAGTTTTTTTAGTTCTTTAAGAAATGAGGAGAACATCTAGGGACATCTAACAAGGAAGAATTTCAGTTTGTAGAGGAAAAGTGTATCCATCTATTTTTTACTCCTTAAGAAATGATTCCACTTCATTTCACAAACAATGTGAACTCATAATATAAATGGAATGCATTTTAATTAGGAGCAGTTCACTGTATCCCACGTCTTCATTAACATTTATTATTAAAACAGAATTTTCAGGTGCCATGTATTTTACCCCATTGCCTGCCATTCTGTGCTTAAGCCTGCTCTTTCTGGTATTCCTCTTAAGAGTTCTCACCTTTGCAAAGTCAAAGGGAATAATAACTAGATATAGGACAAGACATTTTGTTGGCTCTCTTGAAAGACTCCTGGAGACTTCTAGCTTTCTGCTGAACTCTGTTCATCTTGTTCCCTTCCCATTCATCTGCTGTTTTTTGACCAAAATTTTACTATAAGCACATAGAGGCAGAGTCGGAGTTTTCTGCAGCTGTCTGAACAGTCTCTAACACAGTGGAATCCCAATGTGTGGATAAGGCTACTGGGAGCAACAGCAGTAATAAGGTGGCATGCAAATAATAGTACGAATCACATCAGCTTATGCCATTTTGTTGTGTCCTGTACAAATCTCGAAAATTTCAGGCAGTGTTTGAAGGTGTATGTATATGATTTAGGGGGAAAACTTAACTCTGATGAAGACAACAGTATTTTGTTGCTGACTGAAATGGGTCAAGGAAAACACCTTAATTTTTAAAAATACAATGATCGTTAGTAAGATATTTCCAAATTAATTGGAGCTGGTTGGGAGAACTGAGGGAAGAGGAGTATGGAAGAAGGCAATAAATATGAAGGTGACAGAGCACTGGAACAGGCTGCCCAGAGAGGTTGTGGAGTCTCCTTCCCTAGAGACATTCAAAACCTGCCTGGACACGGTCCTGTGCATCCTGCTCTAGGTGCACCTGCTCAAGCAGGGGGGTTGGACGAGATGATCTCCAGAGCTCCCTTCCAACCCCTCCTGCTCTGTGATTCTGTGATGACAGGAAAAATGGAAGGCAAAGAATAATGAGAACTGAGGAGGAAACAGACTCAAGGAGAGTAGTGAAGTGGTAAGATAAAGTGAATGCAGAGCACGATGAGGCAGAGGGTTCACTGGCCTGCTGATGAGAATTTGCCAAGGAAGAAGCTATGATTCTGCCAGGTTGTCCATAAACAGGATGAGGAAGCTGAGATTCAGCTATTTGCTGAAATCTACAAGCACAATGCAGTGCCATTTTCAAGTTTGAGAAGACTAAGATAACACTTCCAGTGTTCCATTGCAAGCACCTAAGTTGCCATCTTAGCTTGAGGACATGCCATTTGTCCCTGCATACAAAAGCAGCCATGCTGAGCACTCCCCCCAGCATTTACTCAACAATGATGTACACACAGATCGTCACTACTGGGTGACATAACAAGTATGCTGATTACATTAGCAAGCTAACAATTAATAAACTTACATATCCTCATTTAAGTGCTCGCAGACCCAATCCCAAGACCAAGACACACAAACACAGACATGCTATCTTACCATGTGTCTCATCACAACATAATCAAACCCCCAAGGACTTAAATTGTCAAATCTGAGCATAAAATACAATATATAAAGAAAATATATTTTATAGATGCTTTGCACTCTAGGGTTTGGAAGAGTTCTGATGTAAAAATCTGAAGAGCTGCCTGGTCTTTCATTCCCACATGCTTAAACATGTCTTTCAAGCTTATGCTGCCTTCACCAAACAGAAGACAAGTACAAGCTTTGCCTTTTAAAGAGTGATTTGCAGTGGTGGGTGCTGAGGGGTAGTTGACATGTATACTGTAGTCTTTATTGCAGAAAATTCCTATTTTCAACACAAACCCGAAAAGATTTCTCCCACCTTTGGGTTGCACACATTCCCTAACATCAGTAGGATAAAACTGACAGGGAGCAGCTCATCAGAGACCTTCAGCAGGGAAGACACTACAAGGAAAGATGCTTCAATTGCCCATGCACAAGCATCCTGTGTCTTTTGAGGTGCCCTAGGACATTTGAAGCACCCAGGTGAGGCTGGTAGCTATAATATTGGTTATACAGGAAAAAAAGTCCCTCCTGGACCAGAAGCAGAAGCCAGGGCGGGCTACCCAGGGCATCTCAGACAGCACTAGATGCTTATGTTTCAGCAAATTAACCAAGTCCTACAGTACTGCAGTTTGACTGTTTTTACAAGAAGCCAGGCAAAGAACAGGCAAGCTGCTGGTACCTCAGTTCTGTCAGATCAAGGGGACTGTGGATGAGGCACGAAACACAAGTGCCAGCACATCAATTTCTCTTCTGTAACCACTGTCCTCTGCCAAAACAGCTGCCTCTAGTGAACATACAGCTTATAAACTGGCTTTTGTCTCTGATTGGGACTGTATGTAGATGTGAGAGAGAAGCAGTAAAGGGGCCTACACGCTAAAAGGACATCTTTCCAGGTGAAAACAGCCATGCTGAGAGGAGTCTAAGCAGCAAGTGTCCTTCTTCTGGAGTTCACATCAGCCAGAAAACGCATTCTTTCAGAAAAAAAAAACCTACTCTGCAGTTTGACTCCATTCTATCTAAGAGTGAGACACTTGTCTGTGGTGTTAATTTCTAAGAATTTAGGCCTTGCAGATGGAACAGTGGACTTTAGTGGCATCCATATGCGACTGTACACATGCCAACCTTTGTCATCCCCAGAAACAGCAGGCTACATGTTGTCACTGTCAAAGCAGTGCCATCAACTAATAAAGATTTCATCCCCCCACTGAATTACTAGGCAAAATTATTTAATTTTGCTGTCATTCAATCTGTAAGGTCATTACCTGGTATACTACCACAACACAAGTTCTCCCCTTCCATATGGTTTGAGTCAGTAGTATACCTTCATCCTCCCACATCTGGTCTGCAGCAGTCTCCTGTCACGAGAAAGTCCAGCCTCAGTCCATCCTCTCCCCATCCCCCACACATCTGCCATCCAGCCGTGTTCCAGTGACAGTATGGTCCATGAACACCCTAATTAAGGTTTGCTTGAATTGTTCTGTGGTGTCACTTTGGTGGTAGAGGAAGGAACATGGAGAAGGAGCACATACAAGAGCTGGGACAGAAGACCATACCTCTTGACACAGAGACTATGACAGGTCAGAATGACATCAGAGGGACTCAGATGAAGAGCAGCACAGTCCAGAGCAACACAAACACCTATGAGACACCTCCACTGCAATCAAAAGGCTAATCTGCTGCTGGGGTGGGTGCATCTATCAGAAGCATGAGAGATTCTCTGTTCACTTATTAGTCAGAAGTGGCTACAAAAACCACAGCAGAAAAGTGCTATTGCACAGGTCAGCTCTTCCCTCCCAAATCTTTTGCCCATGCTGATAGGGCTACCTTCTCCTGTCGTCTGGAGCCAGGAAGGAACCGGTCCGTGACACTGTCATCTATCTACCTGCTGCCCCTCACAGCATTAAAGGCACTTACTAGCACAGGCAGGTCATCTTATACAGAGCTCTACTCTTAACAGTCCTCCTAGCACATGGTCAAAGGTACAAGAGTCTGCTGCAGAAGATTCGCCCCAGAGAATGAGGGCATTATTAAGAAGATAACCATAAATCAAAGTGTTTTTCTCCACAGCCCATCAAACCCTGGGAAACTTTCTCTTTTTTTTCCCCTGCACAGTCCTCTGATGAAGCAGCATTAGCAGCAAGCCGGTAGTGCCCAAGTCCAGCCCTTGGAGAGGACACAGAGACTACAGACCAAGAGGGAATACATCCATGAGGGCATCCCAGTCACTGCAACACTGCCACTTGCAGAACAACAGAGCAGCAGGTGCACCAACACAAGGAATTGTTCCCCTTCTAGCAGTCAGTCAGGATGTTATCTCTGACAGGATGAGGATAAACACAGCAAGGTGCATTTGCAGAGGCAAGGGAGTGAAAGCAGAACTACAAGCTCCTTCATTAGCTAAGCCAGCTCTTCGCCAGTTACCCTCAACATAGACCCAGAACTGCCTGTCCTCCTAGCTGCAGAAAACCACCGCCATAAATCCCTCTCCTGCTTCAAGGTCAACCTTCTGGTGCATGAAGGTGCCTCTTGTGCAGTGTATTGCCCCCCAACCAAGGGGGCTCCCACACATGCAGAGTCATGGCAGCCACTTATGCTGTGCCAGCCAGGCACAGTGCCTGGTGGTTTGTGGCCACATCTGTCAGCTGTCAACCTAAACTTCGGTGGTTGGCCAGTGGCTATGCTGGCCTCAGTTTAACAGTCCTTTTGGCCAATATTCTCTGTTTTTACTCCTTGTAAACCACATTGACATACCACACTGACCTTTATACGAAGTGTTGCAGGTACATTGGCCAAATTTGCTGCGCTGCTCACACAGCCAAAAGGTAGTTGTTTGTGGTTGCTCTTAAATACCATCCTTTCTCATCAACGAATGGGCAGAAGAGGAGGAGAAGCAGAGTGGGGCAAGTTTCTCATACATGAAAACTGCAGCCCTGAAAATTTGAGGCAAAGCCTTATGATGTTCTTACAGGCTTTCAGGTAGCAGGAAATTAGCTTATGCATTTAGGTTGACTAGAACTGGATGGATTAAGTATAATATATGGTTAACAGTCTACAGATAGCAAAACAGTGATTACAGGCACATTTGATGATGAAGAGTTCAATGCTTTGTGGTGGTGAAAAGTGGTTATGCGCTGGTTAGAGGAAGTGAGGATGGGTTCCGCACTGCCTATTGAGGAGAAGGACATGTTGCAGAGTACATTTGTGTAGGAGCCAGGATTTTAGGTTTTGTTTTTCTTAGTTGTTCCACCATTGCCACAAATTTACAGACTATGCATTTTGTGTTTCAGAAGTGACTGTAGTGGGCACGCTGTGGGCATGTGTGACTTGGGATGGGTACACATTATGGTGGTGGGGTTGTTCTGGGATGTCCAGGATCCACAGTGGGAAAGGCAATGCCTGTTACCCCTTCTGTTCTGATGCAGAGGACGTGGGGGTAATGAAATCAGACAGCCAGTTTCCAGGTATGGTCCATGAGGAGGACCTACATGAGGACTGGGGTCACTGCTGCACCAGAGGAAAGGTGACCCCCACAAGGAAATGCACAGCAAGGGAAACCAGCCTGCACCGGACCTCTTGGGCTATTCATGACCCACATGAGACACCCATGAAGGCTGCCAACAAGAGCCTTGATAACTACCTTGCTTACCAGTCGTTCGCACTGAAAGGTGGCAAGAAGGGCAACAAAGGCTCCACTTTCTGCTCCTTCTGTGCCTGGAAAATAATGACAGCTGACTAAAGTGGGCGAGAACTGCATTCAGAAAAAGTCCTGTATCCACTGCAGGTCACTGCAGATTTCTGGGAGGATGACACAGTTTTACCAACCAGCGCTTGCTTCACTGGCCCTGAAGCTCATCTACAGGGCCAGAGACAACAAACTACACAGCAAGGGAGGCCTGGAAGCTGCTCTGTAGGGACCTTTGTAACAACTGTAACATAAGACTACAACTAGCTGTTCAAGACAGCTGTCCTGCATGTAACACCACAGCATTCTCACATGGGTTCATGTGACAGCGCTCTTCTGCTGACCTGACTCTCTTCCAGAAGAGGCACATCTACCTGCCGGGGCATCATGCCCCAGGAAGCCAGAGGAAAAGCAGGCACTGATGTGGGAAGAGACATAAGTGGCAGGCAACAGGAAAAGCTTTCATACTGCCACACTGACACTGTGGGTGATACCCTTATGATTGCATCATGATGCCACCTGCAGATGGCAAGAGAACATGCTGTCTGCAAAAGTGACCTATGCCATGCAGAGACAAAGACCTGGATCATAGCTTTTGAATTATGAATCCACTGTGAGCAGAAACATGGCTGTTCTGAAGCAGTCAGCACCTGCCCTCCGTGAAGCCCTCAGAGGTTATTACAGAATTCTTTACATTGCTTTCCACATAAAAACAATGGCAAAACCCAATGACAATTGTCAGCACAGGCATACTCTTTCTAATGATCTGACACTACACTGCTCAGAAATGCACCTCATTTTCACACCAAAGAGATGCATTAGTTAACCAGTCACCCAAAGACTCTTCTCCTGATGCTGTGAAGTCATCTGTCCACCTTACTCGTGCAGCTGAAAAGGGGACGCTGCTATACTTCAGATACTCAGAAGAACGTCCAGGACAACCTGCTTATAGATTCACAACGGCCCCACGTAGATGACATTGTTATCTAAGTACCTTTTATCACATTTTAACTGAGTAAAACGTGAGTAAAAACAGTTTTTCAAGACATCTGTGGTAAGCAATATGGTTGCAGATGTCTTTAAAATACACAAGCAAAGATGTGACAGGAAAACCACACTTAACCTACTTAGACTAAGATTAAATCAGGAAGGACTGTCTTCCCCTGTTACAGAAACCTCCCCTGTTACAGAAATCCCTTGCTGGGCTTTAACTTTCAGCATACCTTATGCCTCAGGTTGCATCCATCAGAAGAAAACATACCTTCAGGAGACAACGCATCTATTACACAGCATTAGCATTCCATTGGTGTCCCTGCTTGTTCTCTTTTGGCTACTGCTAGTGCTCGTGCTGGGCTAACTGCATTTCTGCTGACATGGTTTCTCTTCTCCCGAATTCATTAACAGGAAGGAAAATCATAATGATATAGAAATTATTTAACTATTACTGGAGTACTAACAGGGAAAAATGAATATGCAGGGTGAAAATCTCCATTCAAAGAAACCTATGTAGATTTTCTGAAGTTTGTGTTAGTCCCACATGTGCATCCACAATCAGGATTTGGTACATACTAAGTACAACTCATCAAACATGTCCAACAGTGAAATTCTGTGTATTTTGTATCTACCACATGTACAGTCCCTCACTGAAGAAAACATGAAATTATAAATCACTTTATAATTTATTATATAAAATAGCATATACTTGTATTTTTACAAAATTACATAATTTTTTCAAATCATGGAATTATTTTATAATTATAAAACAGGATAACTCTTCTGCCACCATAATTTTTTTCTTTATGTCCAGGACTCCGCACCCTTCCCTTGATTATGCAAAGACCTTAAGCAGTACAACACAAACACCGGCATGTGTCCCTGATCCAGAACTCTGGCTCACTGATATTACAGAAGTTCTTCAAATGTAAGTCTTATTTGTGAATGTAAAAAATAATTAAAACGTCAAGTTATATATGGAACATCTCTCTCTTCTACAAAGGACTATGCAGATGTAAAAGAACACTGCACAAAATCATAAGGCAGACTGTGGGTGGATAAAAGTCATGCACTCAAGGATATGTTTAATGTGTTTACTAAGAATATTTTGTATACCTTCATGATACTTGTTTTAAAGTGTGTATACACACTCGCAAATACTATACAAATATATAAACTAGTCTTCCTGCTGAAGGAAACTTTGTAACTATATACACATCTCTACAGATGAAATGCCTTGGTATGCAAGCAACCAAGAGCACTGTCAGCTTCCAGTGACTTCAGGAGGTCAAGCAATAAGACATCCTATTGACTTTGATAATTTTTGGATCAGTTGGCTGTTATTTTGCCGAAGGTACATTGAGTGTAAAATTTGGATACATAAAAAAAGTCCTGCCTTTCCATTCCCTGCACCAACCGATCAATATTCTAACCTGGTTACAATCACCTCAACATGTAGCATCATCAAACATGGTTCAGATATGCACCGAAACTATCCAAGTCTATTTTCAGTTTAAAGCAAAAAACCGATTTTCATTAAAAGGAAATCCATTTTATATCCTGTCTCCTGATACCAGAAACACAAAGACCAACAAATCCCATTCCTTGTTTCTAAGCAAGTTTTTCCTGTTGTGAAATATGGCACTGTCCCTCATCATAATTTTCCTAGCCTTTTATCACTTGATTGATCACTGTTTTGGTCAGCAAAAGACTTATGGTAGACAGTGCATCATGTACAAGTCTTTGCCCATCTCCAGTGCCCTCATAACAGAAGAAATGCTATTAAATAGTATTTTAAAAAAGTGATAATAACAATAGGGAGACAAATCCCTAGGGAATGATACCAAATGGCATCTCCTGCCAGCCTGCCTTACTGAGGGCTGCTCTTGTGTGGCTTTGCAAAGCAGTCAGCATTTTGATTGAGATCCAGCAAAGCATTCTTGCATTTCCCATGTCTTTCCACCACTGACTTGCAGGGAACTATTTGTACATGTGAAGACAAACCTACACTTCATATTTTGCTGGGTCAGGGTCAAGGCACCAATCATCTTTCTGGATCCTTGTTTTGTTATGAGAATTGCTTAAAATAAGCTTAAAAAAATCTTAAAAGTGTGAGTTTTAAAAAGCCTCAAGACCCAGGAACATTCCTAAAATAATTTGCATTCCAGAGCAAAACCATTTCCATTTCAATGAGCCTGTGGAGAGGACTCTGGTCTACTCCCTGAAACTCAGGACTGAACCGGCACAAAACAAACACTGAACCCACTTGTACAAGGTCACGTGAAAAAGCACTTTTTCCTGTTCTCCCTCAATACCTTGGCTAAACTCTTTTCATCGCTTCAGGCCTGCATCCCAACACTCATTTCAGGAAGGGCACTGCCACTTCTCTCCACTGGACCGGCTGGTAGCAGGGAGATTTCCTTTCCCTTCCTTGCATCCTCCTCAGGCAGCCTACCGCAAAGAGTCAGCAAGTCTCCTGCGGCTTCAAAAAACATTTTACAAAAGCCTTAGCTTTAACACTCTTTCTTTTCATAAGCTCACTACAAATAAAACTCATTAGCAGCCACCAGCCTTCCAAACACAGTGAGCGAAACCCACAGCGGAGGCAGAGGGACTGACTAGCTCCCGCACGGTGCAACAGCTGCTCCTGTGACCCGAGAGGGGGATACACATTTAGCCAGTACTTCAGCAACGTCAGTGAATTTCAGGAAATCATAAGAACAGATTTGTCATCTGGAAGCCAACACCTTACCTCACACATCTTGCTTAAATTATGGTAATCTAAAACCTTCCAGCCTCAGATGCTCACAAACTGCACATACCTACAACATCATTCAGGTACATCCTACAGTGCTATTGCAATAACGTAATGTGGTGTGTAATGTTGCTGCTATATTATGTAAATATCAATATTCAAATTATTTGGGCAAATTTCTTTCAAAGTCTTGATCTTACTCTTTAGTAGCTTCAAATTTCAATGCTGTGAAATAACCATTTCATTCAGAAACGAGTAAAACTGAGGAAGTTTTACCTGAAAAAGGATTTCAGGTCAAGAATATTGGTATTTTTACAGGTATTTTAGATGCAACACGTGATCTGAATGGCGATTTCAACAGGTTTAGCAGCTTTGTCTCTTTAGCTGCTTCATAAAAGCTGGATGTCTCTATACATAAATTATGTTTCAAAGCATAATTAAGGCTCTTCCTTAATATGCCCCACTGTTTGTTAACAGCATCTTGGCTACTAGAAATGTTTTCTTTCCTCTGTCCACTCCTAAAGGCCTCAGACTTAATGGCTTGAGCTGCCTGAAGGAAGCAATAACAATGCTAATACATCCTCAAAATTCAAACTAAAGCATAAGCAAAGAGTTTTCACTAAGAACTTAATACTCGAGGCAGAGAGACAACAGTAGCTGATTTTTTTAATTAAATGCCACAAGCCTTGTACTGGATAACAGCTGCCTGTCACATCCCTCAATTTGTTTGCTGCAACTTGCACACACAGATTTTCTGCCAACAGCAGCTGGATTTGTCAACGGCAAACTCGGCAACAAAACCATCCATGTCCTTTCACTCTCATTGGCATAGACAGACTGGCTGGAGTGGGATACTGCATGAAAAATGCAGTCTACCACTTCATATGGTACAGATGCAAGGGGCAATTATTAGAGAACTAATTTACTGAAACAGAGCCATTACATTAAATCATCAAGGACTAATTCTGTTGGAATTAAACTGTAACCTGAGGAGTGAAATCACTCCTTATTGCCTCTTGTTAAAGGGTACATTAGTTTTAGGGGTTATATTTTCATAGTAGTGCTTAGAATGCCTATGGTACACAACTCTATATCCAAATCCTCCAAATACTGCATATATGCTTGATTAATGAAAGCTATGCCTGCTCCCAAACACTACTTAGCTGTTTCCTTAATTTTTCCTTTGATTATGCAGCCATGTGATGATTCAAAAAATCCACTAATTGTGGCTCACAAGTTATTGTTGAATAAATTTAGATATAGATACAGATTCAGCACAATGAATCACCATTCATACTCAGCACTATAACCTGTTCCTCAGATAAAGGAGAGAGAAAAAGTTGCTGCCCACTGTCAGCTAAAGATCAGTTGTACCTCTTGTTCTCCCATACTGACAGCTTGCAACACAGAGTTATAATTAGACTCCTGCCTTTCTGAGGTCTGGACTGGAAGCTTTCTCGCTAATTGTACGGTATACAAACTTTCTTGGGATTCTGTGCTGCTTCTTGCACATTATTCAAACAAGAAGCCAAAAACGTGGCATTACACGCACAGTGTTCATGCTTGTTTAAAATTTCATCCTGCACAGTAATGTAGTTCTACCCTTTTCTCCAGCAAAACTGAAACTTGAATAAATTAGAGGAGACTGGCTCTTGTCTATACAAGCTTCTTTTTCAGTGTAGGAGAATGCGAAAGGAATTACGAAGCCAGAATAAAAAGGCCAATGCTGAAGAGCCCTGTAGAGACCAGTAGGGTTCAGCCACTACCTCCACAGAATGAAAAAAAACAAAAAAACCACTTAAAAATAAGTGACCATAACTCCCGTATCAATACTAAATTAGGAACTTCAAATTTGGCGCACCATGGATTAATGCCTGCCTAAGTACAGGCAGATATAAAATATACCTAGTATTTCAGAGTTCAGTATTTTTATTACAGTCTCTTGTCTGTATGCCATTTTTTCAGAGACAGTCTTGGAATCTGTTTAACTTCTCCAAGGGCTTTAGCAACAGGGGCAAGGAAAACCATTTCTTCATTTAAAAGTTATCCTGATGTAGAAAAGCTTGTGACAATAACAGAAAAAAATCGTGTGATCTCTAACCTGTCGTTAGAAGTTCACCAAGGGGTCATTTGTCCTTATTTCTTCACCCAGTTGCATGACCTCTTCAACTCCAACTTTGACATTTGAAACATCCATTCAGTATGGTTCAGTGAGTTAATGAAAAATAACCCCAAACAACTCAGATGTTTGACATTTGCACCCCAAGTTACTGGAAGGTCATTTTAGCAATTTATAAAACCCACATGTTCTGTCAGATGTTCTTATGGGATGTGAGGTCTGCAAGTGGAATAACTTGGGGTTACCTAAGTGTCCACTATCCAATACTTAGATGGTTTCAGTCAACAGATTAATGAAGTGTATTTTACTTGTTGCACCATGACATCTAGTCTCCAACATCTACTACAGTGCTAACAAAAACCCAACAGATTTCTAATAAATGGCCACTGATGACTTGCTAACCAGATTTGCATTGGGAGAATCAGTATGATTCAAGAGTCGGTGCTCTGCTGGGACAAACTGAAGGCACAGGTCACACTTCCCACAGACGCTGGTTTAAGTTGTCCTGTAAATCCCATGGATTCAACTTTTGAAGAACATCCTTGTCAAAATAAATGAAATTAAAATTATAATTTAATGCAATTTAAGATTCTGGGACCCAAATATATTATTAGAAGTATGATAGCAACCTTAGCACCTAAGTAGATGCGTGACAACTTTTGCTATCAGGTTGGAATTTAATGTTTAAATTTATAACCTGATAATTGGTTTTTCTAAAGTAGATGATTAATAAAGTAATCAGTGCAAACCATTGACCCTAAAGACAATTCAGAGACTTATATAGTCTAAAAATGAGTGAATTTGACAAGAAAGAAGTATTAAAGTAATATATCCTGCCAATATTTTAACAGATCAAAAAAGTCATTCTATATTGTCTTCAACTATTTTGTGAACCATTTTACTGATTTGGGGACAAAATGTTTAAAATAACCTTATTTTCATAATCCCTTTTCCATGAGTTTAAGAAGTCTATATTCATTTTTGTAATGTCCTATCTTTAAATGCTGATATTTTTAACGTTGATAAAAGCGGTAAGAAAATTTAGCAAAAATCTGACTTATTTTTTTAAAGGGCTGAGACCCACAACCCCTTCTCAACCGAATCACTTTGATGACCTCTAACATCCTCTTATACACTGTGTAACTCAGTATTTCATCTTTGCTAGGGATCCAGAGATTTGTAAATATTTGCCTGTATGGGTGCTGAGGCCTGCAAAGACTGAAGTGTTCTGAGATTCAGGCTTCAACATTGACAAATCACTGAAACTATAAGAACAACTTACAGAACAAAATCACTTAGAGTCTTCTCTTTTCTTTTACAATAAGATAGAGGGAAAACCAATTTACGCTCCCATTTATCCTTGTTTTGTTTTCTTCCTTGTTGATCTCTCTGTTTTGGTCAGGGCAGCCTCTCTTCATTTTATTCAATAAACACTTGAAAACCAGGATACACTTTTATTAACCAAAAACTTCCACATACCTTAGCAGACTCAGTGAAAAATCTGTATAGCAAATTCATGCATTAAAAAGGGAGATGATTCCATCTATCACTCACACTAAGAATATTTTAGAGAGAAGAACAGCTTGTAAATGTGCACAGGTCAAGTAAAGATGATTTCCAAGCGTGAAAATTATTCTTGTCACTGGCAGCTGTTACGCGAGAAGTAATAAAGTCCAGAAGCCTTGCTGGGCACCAGTGATAAGAATATCATTACAATCCATCTGCAACCTCCAAGAGACCCAAAATGCCTCTGTAACCTTTTGTTCTAAGCAAAAGTAAAAATTCAAGGTGACAGTTTTCCAAACCAGGACATTGTGAGTGTCACCACAGCGGTAAGAAACTTTTCACAAACACCCCCCTGCAATGGGTTCACAGAAGGGAAAGCAGAGAATACTTTTCAGAACTACAGAATTTCAAGATCACAGATTTTATAGTAAACACGTGCTTGCTTTGCCTGCTTATTTGCTTGTTTTGCAGGGAAAGGAGTGTTAGGTTTGTAAAAACAAGTGAGTCATGAACAAGTCAAAATATTTCCAGCAAAACTTACTTCTTTCTGAATACACTGAGTTAACTGAAACCAAAACATTTTGCAAAAGTATATCAGTTTCACTGACTTTGTGATGAATCAGTGCTACAGGCTGTGTTAAATTTCACTGAAATTGTTGGTTTCATCTTCCTTCCTATATTTGGGATATAACAGCTTCACTCAAACTGTGGAAATCCTCACCTGACACAATTTTTCTTACTTTCATTGGCACCTACCACCGAGGACCAACCACTAAGCGATCTCTCTCCAGTGCTTGGCACCTTTGGAATGAGGAAGGGCTCTTTGGCTGCCAGGTTTACAAGAAGCAAATGATTCATCCACTCGGGATACCTCATGTGCTAGTTTTCAAACTTCTCTTCCACTAAAAAAGGGAGGAGTGGTTTTATCCTAGCACATTTGAAATCATTCTGGCCAGCAGCCCCAGTCTTTTCTTGGATAAGCCCTGAGAATACAAAAAGGTAGTGTTTCAATAGGTAAATCACCTGATTTCAGCAGGCAAATCATCTGCTGCTGTTTCACTGTGAGAGGTATTAAGTCACTTGTTCAATTAATATGGGTGATTGTTGAGATATCTAAGTGCAGTTGAAGCAGAAAAGTTACATTACTTCTTCTTAGCTTGTCTTAATCGGTTAAAAAGGGTTTCATGCCTTTTATCCACTCAATGATGCAAGTGAGCCATGACTCCCACCAAGGTACATGAAAAAATCAGAAGCCAGGAAGCATCCTGGACCACATATGTACAGTCTTATTGCTTTCTAGAACATTAAAAAAGTTGCCTCTCTGCACAGGAAGTTGAGCTGGTTGCTAAGACTAAATGAAAATGGAATTCAAATAGAACTTCTTATGCTGACAAAACAAATCTCTGGGGTTTTTTCCACTGTTCTTCCATCTAAGAGATTCTCTTTTGTTTCTTCAATCTGACTTCAGTTATGTTTTCAGTAACTTCTTCCCTTCAGCTAATACTTTCCAGTATTTAATTATCTTTCCTTTGACTTTCGTTTACCGTCTCTCTCCAGACCTTTGCTCAGCATCGCTGCTTCCCTTCCTTTCATACTCCCCTCAGTTCTCTGCACGCTGCATCTGTGGTGATGACTCTAGAGGTAATTCCACCTGACAAAGAAGGAACATCCACCTCTCTGGGGGCAAAATAAAATTTGAACTAGCTTAGCTATGTCTTTAACATCTGCTTCACTGGTCCTTCCACTGTTTATTATTGCAGGACAATAAAATCATTAGATACTTGGTGTCTTCTTTGGACATCAGGCACAGGCAAAAGAGAATGTTAATGCTTTATAAATCACTTGTTTATTGCTCAGCCTTGCAGCACTTTTAATTGTAATCTTTAAAAAAGCCATATTGATTCTAATGTTACCTCAAACCAATGCCGTTGATCACATTATACAGCTGAGGTGATTGAAATAACATTCTAGCTGAAGTAAACCAACAAAATTGCAGTGACAGTTTATGGCCAAAAAAGCACATGGGACTTCTGCTGTTGCAGTTCTCTCTGAAAGATATACGTGACACACTTGCAGAAGATATCCTTGCTTATCCTCAAGATTCCCTCAACACCATTCATAGCAACAGGAACCTGGAAACAAGAGTCCAAGTGGAGGAGCAAAGTATAATATTGCTCACTGCATTACATTTGCTTGCTATATTGTACATGCTAGCACAGGCTATTATTTTCCTAAGTGCAATACTATTACATGCCCTGAAGAAAAGCAAAGCACATCTACGCTGACTTTGTTACCCGTGCCACCGTACAAGGCTTGGAGCAAATGCTGTGCCCTGTCTTTGTCTGCTCTAGGTATCAGATGGACTGCAGTGGCTATCTCTGCACTCTCTGTGTGTCTACACTACAGGACTCTTTAGCCTACCTACACCATGCCCGTGAGTTGTATGCCCAATGCACACAGTTGACCGCACTGGTAGCACCACCCTATGCATTCTACCAGCTGCTATCCTGCATTTGCTGCAAATGTATTTCTTACTACAGTTCTTCAGATGATTGAGAGGCAATGGCATCAGAAGGTTGACAGGGGGAAAGTGCCTCCCAACAGGATGAACACAGCAAATTTACTAATCCGTGGTTTAATCTTGCCCTCTGGAGTGACTAATGCTCCTGAACTGGCAGCACACAACTTTCCCCAACATGGTTTGCGTCGTTGTGAAGACAAAGCACAGTGCCATCTCTGCAGTGAAGGCGGTGAGCCATTCCATGCAGCGTGTCTGGGTCGTGCAGGTCATCTGCAACACCCCTCAGCACAGAGAGTTGACATTTGGCCCTGAAACAGCTCTATGTGCAACATGCAGGTCTGGGCAGCCACCAGCTGAACTATCTCAACCATGAGCACAAGGTTTCCTGTCAGGAGCCCCCCTGCCCCACGGAAGCCAAAAAGAATACTATCACTCTAGACATCCAGGAAATGACTGCTCTCCTATTGTATCTTAATACACAAAAGGGACAACTCCCCTGCTCTTCCCCAAGACACACATAAATAGGCAATGAAGAAGCATCCTCCTAGGACAGACCCATTCCCACCTCCACCAGAGCACGCTTTTCTGCATTTTATTCCCACTGCAGTTTTTCAGGGGTTTAAGCAAGAGAATATACAGTGTCAGTGTGTTCAGGGATGTCCTCTGAATGGGACAAAACACTGGGAGGTAATCAGCATGATCAGGTTATCTCTCCAACTCATTAGAACTACAGATCAATGCCTTATGATACAATCTCTATTGTATCATCATTCCAGCTTGGAATTATGAGTCGTTAACGCTATCTGGAACGCTTAAATTTTGCTATCTCAAGCTGTTTGTGAAACAGCTTCTCCCAAAATAGTGCTCTAGGTGCAGGAAGAAGAAAGATAAAAGCAGATCTACTCTGTTCTCCAAGACAGAATTAGTTTATGAAGGCACCCTGGATCCTGACTTAGCACTGCAACTCACACCATTTTACAGAAAACCAATCTGTAACAGGCAGAAAAAGCAAGAAAAAAGAGGAAATATGAGAAACACATGGACAAAGACCACTGGAATGAACTGTTGCTTCTAGATCATCATGTCAGAGACACCTGGAACCCGAAACACTCTTTCACAGCAAATTCCAAATAGCCCATATTCAAAAGAATGCATGGAAGAAAGAGGTAAGTCAGCAGAAAAGCAAAGATAGAAGCAAAATATTTATTTGATTATCCTCAGGATATGTGTGGAATTAAATTTGATGATCAACTTTCAAGATTTTCCCATACAGAATTCAAGTAGACTGACCTTCTTTCTGTCCTAATGCTTGTTATTTCCTGCTAGTTATCATAAAATAGCAGTATCCTTGGCATCATTTAAAGAGATTTCCTACTTCTTTCCACACACGCAAGAGAAGAACAAACAGTTTCTTCTGGGTTTACTGACAATTAAATGATGTGGCTAGTTGTGCGGTGGTACATGCTTAAGTACAAGTGTGTGACTGCTGTTCCCTTGGCGTTCGGAGCAGTCTCGTTTGCTTCATGCTTATCTTTGAAAGCGGGAACATCTTAAAATAAAAACTCAGTGGAGCCAGTAGGGAACTAGTTGGCAATGCATACTTTAAATATGCTCTGGTTCTGCAAACATCTTGTGAGCCACATTGCTCTTACTGAAGAGGACTATTTAGGTTCATAAAGTTAGGTGTAATGTCGCATGCTCAAACACATGAGAACTTATACCAAACACCAGCACAGACTGCCTTAAGTATAGTGTGTGTATTCACTTATGGGCGGGGTGGTGGTTGACGTTTTTGGTTTTTAATCATCAGCCAAGAAGTTCGGAGTTTGAGGGAAAGGGACAGCAGCTAACGTCCCTGCCCCTGCAACGCACTGTAGAACAAATGTGTCTCAATAGTCGGGAGGGAATTATCTTACACTGTTTCCTTTCCACTGAGTCCTGGCAGAAGAGCAGGCAGGGAGAGAAGAAATGTGTGCACTCACAGAGCTTCACAACAAGGAGATTCTCGCTGCAGAGCGGATTACAGAATTGAAAGGAAACAGAAGTTATTGTCTTTAGCTAGAGAGTATGAATCTGTGACCTGCTGGCTTACATGTCTGCAAAATGAGTGCAAAACAAGTGCCAATGTTAAAAGAAAGTCTACCTACAAGCAATGCACTCCAAATGGTTTAACTTTTCATCTTTATCTTAAATACTGAGCAATTTTAAATAAACCTGAAGATGCCAATCTAAGGCTTCGACCTGGTTAAACTTGGAGAACTAACTACAGGAGTTAATAGCCCCTTCTGCCTTTAAGAAATAAATATTTATGTGTTTATGTGCCTTCTTATATCGAACTCTCCAAACCTCCCGCTACTGTTCTCACTCCGATGCGCAGGTCCAGCAAAACTGGTACAGGCCTTCTGATCTTATTTCTAACTTTTATTCCCGCTCATCCCATCTTCTACTTCTTACACAAATAATCCTATTTTCAGTTTGCAGCATCTGCGTGATCAGAAAGATCAGGTCATGTTTAAGTGTCAGATGTACACCTTGAGAGCACTCAACAATTCAAAATGCAGTGGTGATCAGCCTATTACGCAGCTATACTACTCCAGGATCTATACCAGCTCCCATTAGGTTTGCAAATGAGATTTTGACTGCTTTGATTTACAATGCAGGGCAAGTAAGTGCACACTAATGGTGGAAAATATACTGCACATATAGCAGCACCGCAGCAGCAAACACACACAACATCAAATAATAACCACACAATTTGTCACTGATCCTGTCACTGTATCCATGCTTCTGATTAGCAGAACTACCTGTGTTCCACCCAGAACCACCTGCCCGGCACGGCCCCATTTTGTGTTGTACAGTGTGACCGCTCCCTGTGCGCAGAGGTGGAGCAGTGCTCCGTGCACTCCTCCAAACCAACAACAGGGGTCTGAAGGACCAGCGAAGGGGAATTCCCAATGACAGCATCTTTATTTCTCCCCAGCAAAGGGTCAGAGCAGAACAGAGGTGCTGCACGTGGGGGGTCATTGGAGTACTGCAGACCTCACAAGCGAAAGAGATGCTCTTGTCATGCAGGAGAAGTTGCCAAGTCAGGACAGGACCGCTTGACACTTTGTGCTGCTGCATGTGATTAGATATCTCAAACAGCCAGATCTTCTGCTAAGCACTGGGACAACCAAGAATGAGGTCACACATGTTGATCTTAATTTTACAACTGCAATACTGAGAGATGCGAGTGCTCAGATTGGGAACCCGTTCCTTCCTCATTCTGTCAGAGCCAGATTTGCTAGCCTTCTGGCAATAATGCCAAGCACATCTTCTCCTACTGCTTCTTGGAAAGAGAACGCATGTACCATTTGTATTTATTCATGAAGACCCTCGTCATCAAGGGGATACGAATAATCCTATACGTTGGACAAAGTGGCCACACACGAATACACATGTAGATATATAACGTACCCCAAAACATAGCTTGGATTTTGTTCTATACAGTCCTTTATAAATTAAAAGTATCAGCTGAGAAGAGAAGATTATATTTAAACTCACATTTTAAAGACAGCTACTACTTTGTGCTCTTCATCGACTACTTTAACTTCTACAAAAGCAGTTAGCCTTATTGGCCCTCCTTTGTAAGGAGGAACATACTTGTTATGCTCAAGTCACACAGGGAAAGCAGCAGCCCTCAGAGAAGAGTCTGTCTGTCCCGAATTCACCTTTCTAGAAAAATGAACGGTCATTTGGCTGTTAGGCAGAGACTTTTAATAGGGAAATAAAAAACAACGGAACGTTGAAATTTAAGTGTTATGTACTTTAAGAAAAAGTAAATCACGTATATAATGCGGTAAATCCCTCCTCCCCACGGAAAAAAGAAAGTCATGTCTCCCTAGGAGTCAATGACAGCTCCAGACCTGACCGCAGCATGCTGTCACCCCACCGAAGGGGGATGAAAACCGATGCAAACCCGCCGCGGCCGCTTCCGTCGGCCGGGATTCTGAGGCAGGCGTCGAGACCCGTGTGCGAGCGGCGGGCGCACGTTTGGGCCCACGGGCGGCTCCTCACGCGGGAACAAACCTGCCGGGCCCCGGCCCCCGCTCCACCGGGCCGGAGGG
>WEKW01007558.1:70485-85743 GCA_013389905.1 Sula dactylatra
GGGGGGAGCGCGGAGGCGGGCCGGGCGGGGCGCAGCTCTGGCGCGGGTGCCCGAGGGGTTGCTCTGCAACCACGCCGCCGGGAAACTTGTGAAAAACCAAGTGTAAGTATCCCGGCCCGCGGCTTCCGACCGCCGACATTGCCGCTGCTGCGGTCGTACGGAGTTGTTCCTGCTTGTGAGGATCCGCACAAACCCCCTCACCTGCCTTCTAGGGAAGGCACCTCACAGCATTAAGAATTTCCTGCACAGGTACTGATTTTGTTTCGTTATCTTGGGGTTTTGTCAGAGACTTGCACCCTGGCAGGCTGAGGGGCAGAGGAAGGGAGCGTAACCGGGGCAGTCGCTTCTTGTCCTGTCAGGGGTCTTCCGTGTGGAGGTGCTTCCACCCTCTCCATAACCACCATTTCAGTGCTGGAAAACCAGCCGCCTCCTCTCCAGGCTGAACACACCCAGTTCCTTCAGTCTTGCTTCCTATGATGAGTTTTCTACATTTAACCATCTCTGTGGCCTGCCATGGGACTCTCTCCAATTTTTTATTGTCTCTCTTGAACTGGGGAAGATCACAGCTGGGCTCAGTCCTCCAGGTGTTGAACAAGTGCTAAACAGAGTGGAATCATGGCATCCCTTGATCTGTTTCCTGTGCTCTTGCTTACACAAGCTGGGACACGGTTTGCCTTCAAGGCTGCAAGGGGCGTTGCTGCCCAGCTGCTCAGCTTGCAGGCCTCCAGGCCCCCCAAACCTGTTTCAGCAGTGCTGCACCCCAGCCAGTCAAAGTCCAGCCTAGTCTAGGGCCCTGCTTTTGGAGAAGGTTGGACCAGATGACTGGGGATCCACAGATCCTTTCCAATCTAACTAGGCCTTTCAGTGATACTGCGAGTCAGTGTGTTGTGTTTTGGGGAACTGTAGATAACTTGAGTATGTCAACTCTGTTTGAAACAAATGTATTTGATTCATTAATTACCATTAATTAAAATGGTAGTGGTTGGCCTGTTGGTATGTGTCCATTAAATAATCTTTTACAAGTACTCTGTAACCCATCATACATATGAGTACTTTCTGACATGATCATCTTAAGAAAAGCTATGCTTAAAGTAGATATCATTTCAGTTGCCAAAGCATGACTGAATCACGATGCCTATTGAGTTAAATTCCAAAAATGACTGTTATGTCATTTTTAACAGTATATGTTGTCTCAACAGTGGCTGCAAGATCCAGCTAGGTCTCATAGATAAAAGTAATCTTTCTGGGGCAGTTTCAAGCATTATTGCATCAGGCCCTCAGCCAGACTTTTTGCCAGAAATTATGTACCCCATGGCAGTCCACAGCATGGGATATGCCACTACCACAGCTGCTACAGTTCACTGTCAAGTTTATTAACTTAAACTGCCAGTGACAAAACATGTATACTAATATTATCACACGTTAATAACCATGGCCTGGGCAACTTGAGAGGGCCAAATGTTCATGGTGGGGCTGAGGAGGAGGCGTGAGGCAACATGAGACAGTGTATAACTACAGTGATTCTGCAATAAAGCACCGGCACAGCTAGACCACTGAAGCGTACTCCAGGCCATGTCTAGCTTCTGGTACGTACCAGTAAAGCAGCCCCGGCAGTGAGAAACCGCACTGAAATAGTTTCACTATTTCACTGTGGTAGATACTGTCCTACTGGTCTATAGGTGTCTCCTGCAGGAGGGAAGGACAGGAATCTTCATAGCTTTGTGAACACCACAGGGCTGCTGCTGTTAAAGTAGTACAGCTTCTGTGGGCTCCCAAGGCTGTAGCCATTAAAGATGGATAAGGTGAGGTTCATGTTTAACACAAGCGTATAAGCAAGTGAACAAATGCTTTCATAGCTGTATTCTTTTTATCTGTTCTCTCCCCAGCTCTTTGAAACCTGTGATTTCTGCCAGCAGCAAATCAGCCATGAATTTTAGTCTCAACAAAATGCTCCCAGTCTGTTGGTGTGCAACAGAGAAATGTGGAGAGTCCAGTTTGGTCCATCAGTACCAAGAGGATTCCCAAACTGAATCAGGGCCAGGCAGTAAGTCTCAGTGTCTTTCCCACTTCTCAAATGGGTATTGAAGTAAACATGGAGCTAAATTGCTGGGCTGGTTGTTAGAATAATGCTTTGGCTCTTTGCAGAGAAATCAATAGATGGAAACCACGTGGATGCAGTCATATTGTAACCAGCTGCTTTTGATAAAATCACACAAAGATAGGAAGGCTCCCTGTGCACACACGCCACTGTTTGAGGCTTTTATTGACAGGTACCAAGCCTGGGCATGACTAGAAGAGATACCAGCTCAACTCCTCCATACTACAAGTGGTCCTCTGGACACAGTTCAATGCCAAAATGAACTTTGCATCCAGTTTCTGATGATTCTGGGAAAAGTACCCAGAAGCCAGCATCCTGGGTCCAGCCCACAGATCTGTTAAGAGCTGTTTATCAAATTGCTTATCATCTAAAAAGATGGTTGCATTTTTCCTCCAATTTCATTCACAAGACAGGCTGAAACAGTTCTGCTGAACATTTTGAAAGGGTTCAGCCCAGGGCTGAGACATGGCATGGAAATACTTAGCAGCTGCAGTTGGAAAGCCCTGAAACCCATGATGCTCAGAGAAGTTGTGGATGCCCCATCATTGGAGGTCTTCAGGGTTGGATGGGGCTTTGAGCAACCTGATCTACTGAAAGATATCCCTGTCCATGGCAGGGGATTTGGACTAGGTCTCTTCCAACCCAAACCATTCTGTGATACTGTCATCTTAGTGTGGTCTATGTTGGGTGACCCTACATGTTAGCTCCTCATGTTATGAGGAGATTTGGCAAAAGGAGATTTCCCTATCAGAGGAGGGAAGTCCAGGTGGGTGTCACTAGTGCAGGGCGTGCAATGTGCAACAGGTGACATCCGTGTCTTTCTACATGTCTCTGCAGCCAGATTGCTGTGGCCCATCCTGCCCTCTAGTGCCTGCGGTGCTGTCTCCCTCTGTCCCCTCCTGGCTCCCCGTTACACTTACACGCCCGTTCAAGGGATGCTGCTGCTGTTCTGAGCAGGGAACGGGATCTGCAAACCCCCGGGGCCTCCCCTGTGCCACTGTGGGTGCAGAGCTGGCCACCCCGCGGCCTTACCTGCCTGCTGGGGACAGCTGCTGCTGGGGACACAGACCAGAGAAAGGGAGTTTGGAGGGGAAGGGCGTCAAGAGGGTTCCCTGTGGTGGTGCTCATACCCAGGCTCGGCTGGAGTGGCTCCCCAACCTCTTGCGTGACAGCACCCAAGCCACCCTGCCAGCGGCAAGGCCTGTGCCACAGAGCCTGCATGTCTGCCGGCATCACCCCAAATGGGACAGCTACACCATTGCCCCATATCCCTCTTCCCCTCCTCACTGTTGCTCATGGTTTTCCGCTCCTCCAGTGACCGGCAAGGTGCAAGGGGTCACCTCTGCCAGCCTGCCCATGTCTGGGGCTGAATTCAAGTACAGGACTATTAATGGAAAACTGCCAGCGCAGTATAAAGCTTCATGGCTGTATGGCCCCAAAAAAACATAACCTGTTACAGCAAACTCTACCACAGTACACAACGCTTGAGTTGTATCTATACATTCTAATGATTAAAAGTGCAGAGCACACAATTCATTGGTTTTTTATCATAATTTAAAAATACCTAATAATGCCACAACCTATTTGAACAGAATAATTCAGCACTTCAAGTAAACTTTCTAGCAATCAGACACAAAGCAGGAGTAACAAAAATGAAACTACTCCAGGTGATCACCTTCCTCTTGAAACATTCCAAAAGCAAATATTCAACTCAGCATTTGTTTGAATCTTTTCAGGAATCACCCATGGCAGTCGTCTAGGTTGTGTTAAGTCTCCTGTAAATACATGAGAAGACAAGGATTCAGTAATGAGGAATCCTTAGAACTGACATACAGTGCTCCAAAAATGAGCTGAAACATTTAAAATTCTCATTATTTGTGTCACAAAGCCTTTTTATTTCTCTAGATAAAATTAGTCTTAAGTTACTTACCTGATTTACCTGAAGTCATGTCAGGAGTCTCCATCATCATGGGAAAAAAACCAATGCAAAATCTTGGTCCTACTGAAATTGAGGTAAACATCCCACTGCCTGTAATGCCTAAACCGGAGTTTCATTTCAAGCCTTCAATTTCAGTCATATGCATAAAAATAAATTCTTCTTAGAAACTTATAGACAGATGTAGTGAGCACCGACTACTGTAATTTCATACATGTAACACATTCTGCTGGATGCTTTGAGGAATCAATCGTAAATGAAAAAGCAAACACACTTTGCTGAAATACTGTCAACTTAGCATACAGAGGAGGAGTTTACAGGGCAATATTCCAGTTTTGAACAGCATCCTTGGGTGTGTCTATCTACAATCTGTACTATGTGACTCCAGGCACTCAGTTTTAACACATTCCTGTTACATCAAACCACCAAGTGGATTTGTTGGTGCTTACATCTCATTACTTCTGATTTTCAGCTACCTACAGGGAGAGGTAAATACCTGACACACTTCCAAGGGAGCTTTTCCACATAAGCAATTGCTGCCCTGATTATCACCGGATGTCCTAGTCCAGGAAGGGTCTGTCTGTGAAGCCACACGTACAAATGGCCCAGTGAAAAGTCTGGATGTCCCTTTTGAGGATATAAGATGTGGGGCAGGTACTTGTCTCTTTGGGTGTCATTCCTGAAATCCCACCCTTAGACTGGGATCTGACCTGCTGGGTTAGCATGCAGCTCCTCTGACCTGCAGAAAGGAGGTAGCACAAAGCAGTCTGGATAAGGCTGCTCCACAGGCACAGCTAGCAAGGAAATGGTGTTGCAGCAATGGAGTACAGATGTACTTTTATGAGGGGGAGTGCCCCACTTGTGGAGCTGACCGATGAACAGACAGATACATGTGGCAGTGCTGGTGCATTTTGTCAGTCATGCTGGTACCATTTCCAGTGAATCAGCAGGAAAGGACGATTACAAAGAAAATTGAGGCTGGACTTAGCACGTGGCTCCAGCCCCTCACCAGCACTCTGGGAGTCAGGAGGCTGAAGAGGATTTTGCACTGGCAGAAACTCCCAGTGGCAGATAACTCTTTGAACCTGAAGAGCTTCAGGAACAACAGCCTTTGTTCTATTACCTGCTGAGACACCCATCCGAGTTTGTCAGAACTAACATGAGTGAAAAAAAATTTATCTAAGTGCTGTAGCAGCTACCTTTCAAAATAAGGAAAGTAAGGAAATTCTGTTTCCGAGAATGTTATCAAAGCATTTGCAAAGGCTATTAGGATGGTCTCAATGTCCTTCTCAAGACCTTCTAGCATGGGGTGCAGGATAGCATTACTTTTCAACTGTAAACGTCCCAGGTTTTTGATGGATTGGATTGTGTAGAAGGGGATAGAATTTCACCGCCATTCATTGCACTAGTAACCTCTCTCTGGATTCTTACAGCCTGAAATCAGCAATGTCAGCATATGGAAAACACACTTTAATGCTCTACTGTTGCTTAGGTTCATCCTTCAGCATGGCTAGGGCACAATAATTGTAAATAAATAGGAATTCCTTTCTTCTTTCAGCTTCTTCATTCATCTCCATTTACTTGATGACTTGCCTGCTTGTTACTCAGTTTCCAAATCCTCTGTTCCTGCTTGATCTGATTCTTCTAACTGGAACGAGATGTGACGTGAAGGCTGTTCCTCAGCAACAGGTTGGTCAGTCTCTTCTTCCTCTGTGACTGGTTGGTCAGCAGCGTCTGCCTTACCGGCCTCCTGGGGTGCTGCATCTGTTGGCCTGGGCTCTTCAGCAGGTGCCTGATCAGACAGAGGTTTTTGGCTAAATGCATCTAAGCGTTTTTCAACCACTGTACAAATCAAGGCTGAAACAAAGAAAGGCACCATTAACAAACATGGAGAAAAAAACCCTATAATTTGAGATTATTTTATATATTACTGACTGATAACTTCTTAAACGGGGGGAAAAAACCCTGAAATAACACTAAAAATGAAAGAATACTTCAATGAGAAAAACCATCCCTGCTGCTGTAGCCTAGTTCCAGCCAAATGAGCGGTTTACACTGAAAGCAGTGATTTGAAAGGATTCACCTGGATTGTTCTGTTGATTTCCTCACAGTTGTTCCTCACTTCCAGAGTGGGTCACCCCACCAGGAACAAGGACTAGCCAGGTTGCACACAGCATGATGGTTTTGGCAGTGGGAAATACTGGAACTATGGGAGTCATCAAAAGATTTTCTCTTTCTGAAAAGCAGCAGTAAAGCACCTATTCTTCATTATTTTTGCTGTTTAGCCTTTGTAAATTTTTCTAAACATTATACCCCTTCCAAATCAAAGAACACAACCACAAAAAAAAAGGCAACACTTACTTTGATTTACATCATTTAAATATGAAAAATAGAGGCCAGCAATGAAGGAAGAGAGGTTTAACACAGAAAATAGGACAGCCTACAGGTACTAAAAAAGAGCTTAATTGTTAATTCATGGGTTGACTTTAGCAAGTTAAAGAAGGAATGGTTATCTCTGAGAGGACAAACATAGCCTCCTTACACTGCAGGTGCTTCCCTTGTAGTTCACAGCTCTTTTACTGGACAGTGACAAAATAAATTCTTTAAGTAGCGTCTTCATCCAAACAGGCTAAAAATGAATCCCTGGAGATTTTTCCTATGCTTCTGCATAAAGGGGGGAAGAAGCCACAAACTATCTCAGCAGAGGCTGTGTCTGCCTCTACAAAACTTGGAGATTCTAATTTGCAGTTCCTTTTGCAGAGTTGATGTTTTCTGAACAGTGGGTGATTGGGTATAAGTCAGGAAATACGGAGGGTAAATAGCAAAACAGGGGCTGCTGATATAACTTATTGGCCTGCCCCAGCTGCTCTGTGTATCTTAGAACTGGTGCAAGACCATGACATCTGGTTAAAAAAAATAAAGATTTAAACAGGAGCATGATAGATGTTCTCATCCATAGTGTATCCTACAGCAACATCCTCCTTGGGATGTTTATTCAATAGTCACATACAATACTTCTTTCTTAAAAGGAGAGAAAATTCCCTCCCTACTGAAGAGCTACATGAAGAAGTGATCCTTGAGCGTACATACGAGCACATACATCATAGGATAAAATACCTAACAGACCAGCTATAATTATCCAAATTATACCCTAACAAAGGATCTTTGTTAAACTGAAAATAAACTAAAAGGAAACAAACACAATTATAATTCAAACCCAAAATCACAGCAGGAGGAAAACCATAGGAACGAAAGATGTAACGCAAGTATAAAAAGTGGTTTGATCAAGGACCACCATGGTGGACCACACGCATTCATCATAATTTTGTGTTTCTACACAAGACAGAGTTTACATTGTTCAGGTATTTCAGCTACAGCCTCTGAAGACTGACTAATAAAGGAACCTGAATACTTAGTTTGAACTAGCCCAAAAGAAGTCTGATATTTTAATCTATTTCAAAAGCAAGGACATGATTATTGACTGCTGAGGAGGTAAGCCCTTGTTTTGATGAAAAGTGTTGGTCACCTGACTTCTCAGTCAACCATGGCCTACAATTTTCCCTCTCTCCTCTTTTCATGGAGGATGAACATATTATTCCATAGCTCAGGGAGCTTACACAAATGAGTTAAGAGACTTCCATGGCTGTAGACAGGATGGGCTATTCTGTTCCCACTGGCACAATCAGGCACACTACAGAGAACAGCACAGCAATGATGACTGTGCAACACATGAGAAATAAAAGTTTTACAGCAGAGAAGAGAGTTGATGCTCTTCAACCATTCTGCTCCTGCCAAATGTATTGCATCTCCCAGCATCAACATATCTCAAACAGTATAAAGCCAGCAGAGAGAGGGTAGTGCAGTACGACTGACATTTCTATTACTTCAGCTGAAAATTGATTATCTGGATGTATGTAGTAGTAGTTTTCCAACATTAAAAAAGTCTTAATATAGTAAGAAAACCAAAACAAAACACAAAAGCCATGGGTACTTGGGTGTTTGCTGAAATGGCACCTGCTACTTTAACCCACAATGACCCTGTAAATGTGATATTTGTTCTGACTGGGGAAACAATCAAGAACATCAAGCAGCCCAGATTACATTCCAGGATTTGGTAACTTACAGTCAAGCATTATCCTCCCCAGAACCTTCCTCTCTAGTGTTTCTTCCACTTCTGTCATCAGCCACGGAAGGAATTCTGTCTCAATATCTGTAAACATTTAGCAGGAAGAAAGAAAGAAAGAAATGTCTTTTTATTAAGGATGAGCAACAGGATCTTGGGGCTGTTTTTTATTTGCTACGATCATTAAGGGATGAACATCCTTGCCAAAAGACACTTGGTTTGTAAAAGCCAGACGAAATCTCTCAGGTGTTGTTGGGTTTCTTATCTCCCGCCTCTCCTACTGAGGTTCCTCTTTGTTATGGACCCAGACCAGAGTCCTCTCAACTGCAGTGATTTTCAAAGGGGTCTGGCACCCTTGAAAGGCTAGCACAGATGAGATACACAGTAATGTTCTAGCGAGATGAAAATAACTATCCTGAACAAGTCAGGAGAATAACATTTCCTGCCTTGCTTTCCAAAAACGTCTGGCTTCTGGTCTGCTGAAAGCATTTGTTCCCTCTGACTAAAGAGCTCTTGCTTACCCATGTATTTCTCAAATCATGCTCTTTGTATGCTGTGGTCCCAAAGCCTGCCCTGTTTACAAACTCAGTTTCTGCATTTGCCCTGTGACTCGTTCTGGAGAGAGTGTATCCATTCCCAAGCTGTGGTCTGGGCAGCTGTGTGGGGCCTGGGAAGTGGGGTGCAGCAAGGTAGCCCATAAGAAATGGTGCTGATTGTAAAAGCTTGGAAGTCACCAATGTACAACCCTGAAGTTATTTTCAGAGCCTAATTAAAATTGACTAATTTCTCCATTGCTCTGATAATCATTAACAAAGATTCAGAATGAAATACAGATTTCCTTGCCTGTCCTATCACAATACATTTACTTCCGTTTGGATCTCTCTCTCTCTCTCCCCCCTCTACCAATCCTAACCACCCATTTATTTCTCTCCAATTCAAAAGCAGCTCTTCTCATTGTAACACTGTCAGCTCTTGCTTATTCTTGACTGCTTGTACAGGTGACCAATAATGTTTGTTTTAAAAATTTGAGTTTGGAAGCCCTCTCTTCAGCCACAATTGTAAATGAATAAAGTCTTGTGACATTATTCTAAATCACAGGACAATAAGCTATGTTTTATGGATGTTTTGACCTTTATATTACTCAGTTCACATATTAAAAAAAATACAAACCTCTTTCTATAGGGTCATAAAAAAACCCACTCTCACGAAGATTGTTGAAGACCGAGGGAATGAGATCAGCCAGGTAACGCTGAGCAAATGCCCGAGCTGCAATTTTCTCTGTGGTCTCTTTCTGTTTCTGCAGCATTTGCATGTGCTGGAGTCTGCGACGTTCCTGTCAAGAAAACATTGCATATAAAACTTTCAGGCCTTTAGCTGTTAGTCCTTTGATCTAGACTTCGAAGAATGATCACAGTGTTAGAGTCATAAATAGCAAAGATAATCAAGAGTACCGATACTTATGGCCTCTAGATTTCACAAAAATTTCTCATGTGAACAAGTGCTTGAAAGCAAGCTTGTACTCAATCTGTGGAGTACTAAAATCCACAAGGATTAGAGGGAAACACAATCCTTTGGTATACCTTTTCTGATTTTGGAAAGTCTGCAAAATAAGGGCCTTGTAGATGGACAAATGAAACGCTTCTCTGGTTAGTATACATTAGTATGCATTGATCACAATCAGTTGTGTCAAACTATTGAACACAATACCTTAGTATGCATTGATCTCATGACTCTGCTTTATTATTGAAGATACATATGATTGTTGGCCTTGGAATGAGATGAAGTTGGGTCAGGACCTTCTGAACTTTTAATCTTTACAATTTTATATCCTATTTGATGTAATTAAAGATTAAAACTCAAAGTGGTCCAGGAACACATGGAAAAAAACCCAGATATATAAGGCTGATGAACAGCGAGTAATTAAGACTTGCCCTTTCCATTTACCAGATAATACTAATATAGCTTAATACTTGGAGATCTTGAGAGGTATGTGTGCACAAACAGTAGGTGCATGCATTGAGTGTGAAAGACTAGGAGGTGCCTTTCTTACTTTCAAGCTCTGTAACTATTCATTTAGCACTTGTTATAATGAAAAGGCTTGAATAACAACTGCACCAGGTACAAAGGGTACTGTTGGGTTTGGCCTCTCGATCAGGTGTCCCAGTACACCAGGTCACTGGAACATGACTGCTCCGAATAAACACAACAGCATGGTGCTGCTGCATGAGAGCAAATAGCAGAGTGCAGCTGTACAGCACCAAAATGCTTTAAGGAATATCAAACTTGACAATACCCTTTTGGGCACATCCAGCTTATTTCACTGCTTGTCTTTCAGTACTGGAAGTGGCTTTCTCTCTACTGATGAGCATGCAGACAAGCCTGTTCTAGTCCTAGGAAGTCATGGTGTCAGGAAATTCATGGTGTGAATTTTGGGGTTGTTCTATGCAGGGAGAGGAGTTGGACTTGATGATCCTTGGGGGTCCCTTCCAACTCAGAACATTCTATGATTCTCAGTCCTACCTTCTCTTCTCTGTATCGCCTGTCCTGCTCTTCCAGGCGCTGTACTTCAGCAAGCTCTGCATTACGCAGCTCTGCATAGGCACGCTGATGTGCCCACAGCTGGGCCAGCTCTTCTTCCTCCATGACTTCCAGCAAAGCTTGCTCAACCGTTTTCCCAATCAATACTTCCAGGATTGGCTTGACTTCAACGTCAAAGTCAAACAACTGAGGATGGGAGTCAGTGAAACAGAGATAAATATCCCTTGATCACAATCACTCTTAGCATCTTGACAAGGAGAAAAGGTGGATGAACAAAGTACTTGTGCTGAAGGCAGACCTGAGAAGTGCAGGTGGGGGCCCCAGTGTCAGCTAAGGCAAGAAGCACGAACGCAGCTTGAGAGCTAAACAAGTGAGATGCCACACACCCTACCACAGCCACTGTGGGGGCTGCCAGGGAGAAGCAGAACACTCACCTGGACCCTATTTCTGCTCATCTCTGTGTTCCCAACACTACAGGGGAGAGCTGTAGAAATCTCTAAGCCGAAAGCTGTATTTCTACAGAGAGATTTCTCAACATTGTAGTTCTTAGCTGAAAGCAGCAGAACCAGTGCACATGGAGAAGCACCTCCCTTAATTTTGCTCTTAACCTCACAGCAGACATTGGGGACATTTTTTTTTTCATGTTCTGTGAGGAGGATAAGTTCCTTTCTGTTTCTGCCTCAATTTTGCATTAGAAATGTGTTTTGTACAGGAGACATGTTTTGACAGCACTTGCAGACCTAAATTTGCTTCATACCTCTCCTTCTTCTATTTGCGTGGCCACATCTTTTCCCGTTTTGGCTGGTATGAAAAGTGGAGTGGGTGGTCTATCCAAAAATGCATCTGTTTGACACTCTACATCAACCTCTATTATCCGGTCACTAATCTCCTCCAAATACAGTTCTAGAAATAAAAGCACAAAGAATGCTGTAAATTGGATTCTTTTTATATTAACTCTCAACTATCTTTAATGACTCTACAGGGTGAATTATATCCAAAGAGTGCAATAAAATGCCTTCTATAAAGTAAAAAAAAAAAAAAAAAAAGACACCTCAACTTAAAGCATAGATCATCTGATGCCATGTTCTCTGTAACATCTGGTGCACTTCCTAAAAGGGCATTTCTCTTAGCAGGTTTCAAAAGTCAGAGACTAGACCATTTCAGCCCACCTTGCAGAATAAAAAATTCTTGATAGAGTCAACAGGATAGGACAATTTCAAAAAGGGATGATTGCCTTTCTACTACTGTGTAATATTGAAAACATACATTTTTCTCCACTGTATGCGCAATCACCAACCGTATGAAGTTTAACAAGGGCAAGTGCCATATTTTGCACCTGGGGCGCAGCAACCCTGAATGTACATACAGACTGGGGAATAAGAGGCTGGAGAGCAGCCCCATAGGAAGGGACCTAGGGGTTCTGGTCAATGGCAAGTTGAACACGAGCCAACAGTGTGCCCTGGCAGCCAAGAGGTCCAACCATGTCCTGGGGTGCATCAAGCACTGTATTGCTAGCTGGTCAAGGGAGGGGATTGTCCTGCTCTACTCTGGGCTGGTGCAGCCTCACCTCGAGTGCTGTGTGCAGTTTTGGGCACCACAGTACATTAAGGATATAAAGCTACTAGAGAGTGTCCAGAGGAGAGCCACGAAGTTGGTGAAGGGTTTAGAGGGGAAGCCGTATGAGGAGCGGCTAAAGTTTGTTCAGCCTGGAGAAGAGGAGACTGAGGGCAGACCTCATCATGGTCTACAGCTTCCTCACAAAGGGGGGAATAGGGGCAGGCGCTGATCTCTTCTCTCTGGTGACCAATGATAGGACTCGAGGGAATGGCAGGAAGATGTGCCAGGGGAGGTTTAGGTTGGGTATTAGGAAAAGGTTCTTCACCCAGAGGGTGGTGGAGCACTGGAACAGGCTCCCCAGGGAGGTAGTCATGGTGCCAAGCCTGTCAATAGTCAAGAAGCACTTGGACAACACCCTCAGACACGTGGTGTGAATATTGTGGTTGTCCTGTGCAGGGACATGAGTTGGACTTGATGATCCTTATGGGTCCCTTCCAACTTAGGACGTTCTGTGATTCTATGAAACCAGAACACTGGATCTGTTGGGTTTAAATAATGGTATTCTACTTCTGGCCCCACCAGAAGTGGCTTTGAGGTAACCACACATTTATAACAACATTTGCTTGATTTGAATTGTAACTGTCTGTCCTCTACTGCAGAGATAAATAGCCTGGCTCAGATAATGAAGTCTGTGGAGTGCTTAAAATCATCTGCACTAGTCAGTGGTAATGACCTGAGACGAAGACTTCCACACTAGATAGCCTCCTTCTGTGTCCAACAGTATTCAAAAGGTGAAAAGCCGCTATGTGCATTGGAGGTGGTGTAGGAGGTTCAGCGGGGCTGGGGCAGAGGGAACGTTCAGAAACCAAAGGCCATGTCTGATTAGCATGTAACACAGCTGTTTTCCCAGTTTGTAAGTCAGTCCAATCTGAAATGATTTTCAGAGGGCACAGCAATACATTACACTCCCCTCATGATAATTCCACTGCCAAATTTTGGTTTTCCTACAAGTAAAATTGTTTTCCCACAAACAGGGCAGTTTCCTATTCTAGATTAGGGTGTGTCCCCCAATTTTTAATAGTAGCTTTATTCTTATATATGACTGCAAATTTTTCAAAAACTCTCAATTTTAGGCATATACCAAACTTTTCTGATGATACTGGAAAAGGAAAGAATAAACAAAAAAGTCTTGACTAGCATTTGAGAATGTACACTGAAAATGGAGAAACAGAGCCTCTGGGAAAATGTCAGTAATTAGCTAAGTTTATTAAATACAGCTAAAAATAAGGGGTCATAATGGAAAGGATTAGAGAACCTCTGTTCCTAGAATTCTGTGATTCTAACCTTCACCCTATGTGATTATACCAACTGCATCATCCATTTAGTAAGTGAATATAAATCAGCAAGTTTTTGTTTTGAGATGAATGTAAAAAAAAAAAATCAGCCTTTTACCTGTCTGCACATGAACATGCTCTCTGCCTTCCACAGGCTCGGGTGTTCTTGGTTGCATTTGCTCTTTTGCGTGATTTCTAGCGCATGCTCTTTTCCATTCTTCCCTCTGCCTTTGAATCTCAAGGAGACTGGGTTGGGTACTCTAAGCAGGGATGAAGAACAAAAAGACAAAACAGAATACACTTTGTGCTTGGAAATTATACTAATTTATCTCTACAGGAAAATGAAGGTTGTTTTTTTATTTCAATTCTACAAATCTTGCATTTCAAATTTACTTTTTCTGGGTCCTGACCCTACATTTTCAGTTATCTTAAGGACTGTAGGGTGTGAAACTAATAAGGTATGCTAGCTGCCTACAGGCACATACTAATGGATTTTCACACTAAAAGCAATCAGCTGCTACTTGGAAGTGGATATTATATATGGGACTTTGCTTTGCGAAATGAAGTATATTAAAATAGCATGTTCTTGCTGACAAGTGAGAGTTTCTAGGTAAAGCTTTAAGAAGGTCCAATGGACTTAAATCCAGTTATCATGTTATCAACAGAATTGTTTGCTAGGTAAAAATTATAGGTTCTTTATTGCTGATGAAGCAAAAGAAACCCATACTAACTTTTATATTCAGTACTGTGTTTATGGATTGAAATGAGCATCACTTTTGAACTTTTTAAACAGTACATATGTGAAATTCAGTCTAAGAAACAGCTATTGAACAACACAAAGTTATTTCGACAAGGTAGCTTTTTAAAACACAGACTGCTTTGAACTCTTACATGATCAAAGTGTCTATATAGAAATATTCTCTGAAAATAAAGCATCACTAAAGCATTTACTGCTGTATCAGATTAAATAAATTACTTTTGCCTCCACACAAGCAGCTTTTGCATACAGCTGGACCATCTAGCTCTGCTTCTTTAGTAGGGTAAGCCAAAGTCTACCCCAAAACTTAATTTCCTGGGAGGTGCTATTCTCACTGATAATACCTGTGGATGCACATGGTAACAGATGATGCAGCAATGACTTGTGCTCAGTATCGTTACACTAAAGAAAAGGGAGGAAAAAACATAATCAAGCGCTTAAGGGGAAAAAATAATCAGAACTACAGAAGCTCATGGGAAGCTAAGTGCTTTAAAGAAAGGCTGAAAACAGTCGCATGCTAGTTTAACTGGAGAGAAATATTTTTAAGTAAAGTTAGAACTTCGGTAGTTAAAATGATTAACGAGGAACAGTTTTCCTGCCTTACCTATTACTTTTCAACAAAGCTGTCGTATGATCTACATAAAAAAAACATACCACAGGTACGACTTGAAGGGCGTAAGTGTTGCCGCGCACCACTCTCCTGTCATACATGAGGTTGGCGTAACGAACGGGTTCCTTCTCCCTGCAACACCAAGCACAGACAGTTGCGGTTGCGGAGCTACAACCCGTACGCTCACGCCTCAGCGAGCCTTTGCAAGGCCAGGGGTGCGAACTGCCCCGAAGGACCCCCCTCCCCGGGCAGGGAGCGGGGCTGAGGGCGAAGGCGGGAAGGGCGGGAGGGGCAGCGGTGCCGGG
>WEKW01007558.1:85765-153120 GCA_013389905.1 Sula dactylatra
TGCAACGCCGCCCGCGCCGCGGCAGTCGTCTCCGGGGCAACCCGCCGCGCATGCGCGGGGCGGGAGGGCTGCGGCCGGTCCCTGTCCCTCTCACGCCGGTTTTCCTGCCAGGAAAGAGCTAGAGCCTGGGGGAGAGCTGAGGAGGACGCGCCTGCTCTCCGGGCACTGGGGTGCTCAGCGGGCAACAGTCGCTTTAGCCGCGCTTGGCAGCGCGGCGGGGCTCCTCCTGGGCCGAGGTAATGAGGCAGTGCAGCCGCGAGGTGTCACCGTCCTTCTTTCTCCTCTCTACAAGCTGCTCAGGGGCTGGATGGTTTCCAGTTAAACTGACAAGTGTCTGAACCCGATCTGCAGTGCCGTTGGGGATGCAAAAATTGGTTGGGGGATCGCAAAAACCTGCCGGACGGTGTGCTGGTGGCTAAAGGACCGGTGTCCTGAAAGGCAGCCCAAACAGCTGCACTCCTAATTTTGTTTCTCCCACACAAGTAGGGGATTTGGATGCCGTAAAGGTGTCGTACGATGGGAGATGGGAGAGTGCGGTGGGCCCTCGGTACGCCGTCCCGTGTCCATAGCGAGCTGCTCTCCCTGTCGTGACAAATCGTGAGGATGTGTTCTCAGATCCTGTGGAAAAATTTCCATTAAGAGAAACATAAAAGCAATTGTGGGTTACCGATATAGTGATAGCTCTTTTTTTTTTAACCTGTGTGGGTGGTGATATAAAGGCTTGATTACTTTGGCGAGACTGAGTACATAAAATAATCCATGCCCTTTGTTTCTGAAATCTTTGGTTCAACCGTACTTCATGGGTGAAATGCTATGTATTTCAGCTCAGTTATGTTATTGTGGCAGATGTCTGTGCTCCATGACAGCCCTGTGTAGACAAGAGAACTGAACTGCAAGTAGCAGCACTTCATAGAAGGCCTGCAAGGCACAGGGGAAGCTGTACAGCAAGAGAAACTTTTAGAAAAAGAAGTGAAAAAACCCCACCCCAAACCAAAAAAAACCTTACCAAAAACCAAGGCCAAGTGTGAGAGGCAAGGGAAAAGAGGAAGGAATCGTTTTGTAATTAATTCACAGAGTCAATACAGGAATGGGAGATGTGTTGACTACATGGTTACCAGCTGGGTGGTGGGACAAGGGGATATGGGGCTGCAGGAGCACAGTGCAAGTGTCACTGGGGTAGGAGGGGAGAGCAGTCCTTTGATATTTGCTTGTGTCTGGGCAAGCAAAGTTAATGAATAAGCAGCTCGGTCCAGTCAAGCCAGACCACTATGGCCCTTAAATCTGACCAGAACCAGTACAGCCCTTTGATTTTGGGGACCTGACTCATATTTTCTGAAAAACTGAGTTGGGCTATATACCTGTTTCTGCTTTTGGCCTGGGGACTTGAAATCTGGGGAGACATTTCCAAGCTGTTAGGGGCACGGTGTTTTCTGTTTGCATGAAAAAATAGCTGCAGTATAGCCTTCAAAAACATCAGTCTGTACATATTTGGTAAGGAATTGTGTGACTGTGCTTGCTGAACAACCCTAGAAACCTGGCTGGAATGGACTGGGCAGGGAGGCAGCAAGAGGACAGCCTGTAACCACCTGAGCAAGGATTCCTGAGGAGCTGCCTGTTACACACCCATGGCCCACAAATCTTGTGAAGATGAAGGTGTTGCATTGCAGGTTCATTCTGTTAAGCTGGCCCCAGCCTGGTGTCTCACCTGTTGGGTGAATTTCTCATTCACCTGACATGTGCACTGATTAAATGGCAGTGACCTTCCACTTACCTCTGTGAAACACTGATAGCTCCTAAGTTACCAGTTTCATGCAAAAGCATTGCAAGTACTCTGTGGGAGAGGCAAAGGTCTCTGGCTTTGAGGGTTAGCAGACCTTTGTAAGTGACAAAGCCGTGTCTAGGAGAAACCTCTGCTCTTCGACCTTGCCCCTTTTATGTTGTTTTTTTGCTAAAAATACCCCATGAGTTCTGGAGCATTTCATGTCATCACAAGACTGACTGCAGCAGGAGCCAAAACCATGTTGATTGTAATCAGATGGCTAGGCTGCCATTTGTACCCATAGCTGTACGCCAGGTCTTACAGTCACAGCAGTTGTTTCACATAGTCTTTGAAGGATTGCCTGGGACACGCACAGATCTCAGCACAGGAGGTACCGCCTGGGAAGCGGGCCTGCCTAGTGAGGAATGAATCGGCTCCTATATGGCAGCTAAGGTCTTTTGAGGTGCCTTCAGCTGACTTGAAAGCTGCAGAGCAAGGGCTTTGTCTCCTTCCAGGTTTGCTGTGGGTCTGTTAAAATGCTTTGGAGCCACAAACAGACTATGTTTTTTTGTTTTCATGAGAGTTTCCTGGCATTGTACCTTGCCTTATGGAATGCTCCTTGGCAGTGGGCTTTCTGGATGTGAAATGAGTTTATTCACAGCAAAGTAAGTGTGAAGGCATCAGCATCTAGTAACAAAAGATGTGCATCCACCATTTCCTCCAGCACCTGGGATACATTCTGTAACTGCTGAATGACATCTTGAAATACAATATAAGGGGAATACAGTGCTGAGACTGTGTTTCCCTAGGGCCTTAGTCTGGATGTTGCCAGCTTGGGAAGACCCTGTGCCACAGTGCATTGAATAATACGATGCTGAGCAGACTAGCTGTGTCCAGGTTCCACTATCTTAACTTTCTACAGCATTGCATAATTAAGAAAGTAAGGAGGTTTACGGAGCCATTTTGGTTACAGACAACACTTAATTACCAAGGAAGGACATGGAGAAGCATATTGCCTTCCCAGGGCTTTGCCTTCTGTCTGGAGAGGGCCATGGCTGCATTTAAAATTACAGAAATGCTTCCCTGATGTAATACTGTGTAATTACCTGAAATTTGGGTTAGAATTGGTTCTCTGTGGTCCTGAGATGGAATTCTAAGCTGTGGTTCTTACCCCTCTGGGCCTGCAGATAAAGGGATGGAGCTCCCAGTCTTGTAAGTAACTGCCTTCAAGTACATGTCACAGAATCACAGAGCAATCTAGGTTAAAAGGGACTCTGGAGGTCTCTAGTGTAACTCCCTTGCCTAAGCAGGGACAAATTCAAAGATAGACCAGATTGGTCAGGGCCTTCTCAGGCCCGGTTTTTAAATTCTAGAGGGATGGAGATGCTTGGGGTAGCCTTGAAAATCCCAGAAAGCATCATGCTGCTGCTAATCAATGCCCTGAGATGTCTGACAGAAATATGAAAACCACAGTACAAACGTGGAGAGCCATCAGCGTGACTGCAAAGATGAAAGAATCATAGAGCCCCAATGAGGTGCATATGTACTATTTGCCCCAATGCTGTTGGAGAACAATGAATAGAAGTGCACCGAAACCTGCTTTTAACTTGCTGCAGTGATGTGATCACCGAGAATCAGCAATACCGCACCCGTATTGTATCACTGGTGTCTGCCAGCCCTCAGGCGGTCTCTTTGCCGCTGTTTGTAGGCACTAGGTTCAATGCATCCACGATATACAGACATTGCCTACATATAGGCCTGGTCCTAATAGTGAGATACTTAGTTTTTAAAAATACGTGCCAGCCTGAGAGTTTTGACAGATGAGAGACGTAGAAGGAAAAATAAATAAATACTTGAGCTAAACTTGAGTCCCTACGGTGACATCAATATTTTTCTAAGTAAGGTTGTTAATCTTGATATGTAATTGTGAATAGAAAAAAATGCAGATCCTGTCACTCATGTCTTCAAACCAAAAACTTCCTTATCTCTATAGCAGCACAGCTTTCTCTTGACCCCAGTCCTGAGCTTGTGGGGTTGGGCAGGCCTTCATTTCTCCAACACTAGTCAAAAAACCAGACTTTATTATTCATGATTTCCAGCCAAAATTAACAATCCTGCTTCCCCCTACCACTTCACGTCTGAATCTCAGCACAATTTTCCTTATGTTCCCTTCCCTCCACGTTCCCCACAAGATTTGTTTTTCAGTATGACAAGCCTGCTCTCAGGGCTTGCATTCTTGCCCTACACCACTGCAGGACTTCAGAGCCAGGGACCAGAAAGAATTATGGAGGGGTGAGAGAGCACCTTAGAGGGTGGATCAGTGCACACTTAATTTTAAACTCCCATTCATTGAACTGCTAACTGGAAAATCAATTGTTGGTGACCTTCCTATTTAAGCTCAAATAGACTGTGTGCTGCTAATCCCTCCCCATCCCCTTCTTAACCTCTCCCTTCCTTGAATAGGGCTCTCCTTGTTGTCTTCCTTTTGGCCCAGAAAGCTCTGCCTTATTTACCATCTCCCTGTGTTGGGGACAGTTGTTCAACTGCACTAAACTTGCAGCGTAAGCAACAAGTCTGATCTGCTTCTGTGGCCCCCTCACTGTAGCTTCGGTGTTTGTCCATCTGGAAATAAATTGCCCTTTATCACATCTCTGGGAGACAGAGCAGTATCATCTGTGCTTTATTGGAGTTAAACTGCACAGTCCACAAACTACACGGGGCAGGAGGCATGAGGAAAAAGCAGGCTCTGATATTGAATAACCTAACTACAAATCTCCAGTCTTTATCTCAAGACCATCCTCCCTGAACACCTACGAAGGATTAGTGACTGCTCTGCTCTTTCACACATGCAGAGACTTCTCAATTGCCTTGTCTTCTGGTGTCTGTAGCTCATAAGATGGGTGTGCATCTATATATCGTATCATGTAATGTTATGTGCTCCTCCGAGTACAGCACTCTACGAAGTTCTTGAGGGATGCTGTGATTACTTTCTGACCTTGTGACCAGTTGTGCTAAAGAGAATTGGTTGGTGAATTGCAGGCAAAGCTGTCCAGCTGCACTTGCTGTGTGAAGCCACAGCTTTATGACAGGGAGACAGAATTCACACCGGAAGGAGTGAGGGGAAAGGTGAGTGCAAAACCTTTTCCTCAGTACACAGAGGAACTAGGGGTCTGCCCTATGTATGATGAGGTTGAATTGCATGGCCCAAGACTGTGCAGCAAGCATGTGGAAAAGCAGACAAATCTCTAATCTTTATCATAAGAGCATCTTCTCTGATCATCTGTCTTGGAATCTGCTTGGGTTTGGCCTTAAAATTTTTTAAAAATACACCTTTATAATTTTCAGCTTGGCCTATGTGATGCTGAAGGTGCAAGATTTGAATTTGGGCTATAGCATCTGTCAAGGAAGTTGGTGGGAGGTTTGTGGGTGGTAGGAAGGAAGAGTTTCAAGCAGCCGTTGGATCAGTTCTGTAAATAGCTGGTTGGTTAAAGAGCATGTTTTGTTTGGAAAGTGTGAAACCCTTCATAGAAACCTTTTCATATTTTACCCAGCAAAGGAAGCAGAGCTCAACGGAATCAAACCCTGTTTGGGATTTGTGAACCATTTGTTCAGACTTACGTGCTGGCACCTCAGGTTAGAAACAGAAAATAATCGGTGCTTTCCTCTCCCCAACATAAAGAATTTGGAATGGGCTTCACTCAGAAGTGAGACTTAAATTGGTAAATTTATTACAGCAAATGGAAAATGAAAAAAAAATTAAAGCAGTAAAAGTGTTACATTCTATATATAAAAAAAGGATTACATAATCAGCATTTCTGAGTAACAGAAAGACAGGAAAAACAATTGTTCACCCAGTGTCCACGGAGACTTGCAGTTGGCTATGTATATGAGAATCAGCTGTCCAAATGAGAATTATATCACTTCTTTTACAGTGCCTGCCCTTTCCCATGGATTTTTCTCTCTATTCTTGTCAGACTTTTTATTTAAAAAGTTGCTTTCTCTTCTGATTTCTTAGCCTTCAGAAGTTCCTCTGAAGTTTTCACTCTGTTCTGATGATGCATGCGATAAGGACTGACTGCTAACAAAATTCAGAGAAAAATGTAACCAGAGCGCCTAACCAAGGTGGGTTTCCTTTTCCTGTAGTCAGAAATTGTCCTTGTGGAGACACACAATAGCCACAGTAACTGCTATCTGGCTAATTCTAACAGAGTAGCAGCATGTTTTAATCACCTGAATTTTGCAGCTGGACATGATCAGTTATGAACATGAAATACCATGGTGGGGTCAGACAGCCAACCAAGCCAACTTCAAAGTGAACTTCGCTAACTTCATGGCTGAGTTTCCAAGTTAGCTTGGTGAATGAGTTTCTGTGCTGCTTTCCATCTGAGACAGGCATATGCTGCCACGCAGAGGGAACGTGTACCAAGAAAACAGCTTTGCACACCTGTTCCACACAGCTCGTGCTGCCCCCCCGAGTCCACAGAGCAGCAGAGAAGCGGGCCTGCTGCCTTGAACATGTCTTAGTAGTCAGGTGAAATGTCTTGCACACCCATTATCAAAGGCATGATTTACATTTAACAGAAATGTAGGATTGCACGAATGATGCTTGAAAACATCCTCTTTTCCTGAGAGAGAGAATAAATTAATGGATTTAAGGGAAAAAAGATAACATCATTGTCATGGAGTTTTTGGCAGTGAGCCACTGGGGTTTTTTCTCGGCCTTTTTCATGAAGGGGTTCCCTTTGTAGGAATCCTGTGGGAAGAAGTGTCTCTGAACACATTCAGGTGGCCGAAGGATAAAATTCCCAACAACCATAATCCTATCTTCTGCTAGGGAGCCATTGAGCTTGGAGGGCCTGGAAAAGAGGCACTGGAAATCAGTGGCTCCTTAACTTGAGAACTCTTTTATCTACTATGAGCCATCATTCAGGATCCTGGGCTGCCTACCTCTATTTGTTCAAAGCTCACCCCTGTGACAGCCAAGTGCTGTAATCTCTTGGCCTCACTATGGCAAAAATTTTGTTCTCTGTGTCGAGACCTGCCTGGGTGTAATGGGAAGTTGAAATTGTCACTTGCGGTGTATGGGTAAGGAATGAGTCAGCTCAGGAATAAGCAGTGCTGGTGTGGTGCTGCAACAAACCACCAGCTCTCTGTGATGGATCAGCACCAAAACCAGAACAGGGAGTAGAGTAGCCATTCCCAGACTAAAAATAATCCAGATGGGATTTTTGTCTGCTGTGATACTTCTTTCTGTTGTAGTTGCAGACATCTGATAGCAGTACTACAATAGGGAACATTATGGTAAAAATGGTCTGTGTGGAACTCTGTACAATATGTAACCGAGTCATAAGGCAGGAATTTTATCATTAGCTTTTAACATTAGTGTTAGCTTTTTAACATTAAAGTATACATAGTACAAGCAGGAATCCCAAAGCCATCCATTTTGGCTTCAGTGCTACAGGAAAATAGAGATCTATTTCTAAGCAAAAGGCTGAAGAGATACAATTCCATTACAAAAAAATTTCCCAAGTTCTTGGCTTTATTTTAGGTGTCAGAATTGTGGAACACAGTCACATCCTACAGAGTGGTTCAGTCCCAACAGAAACAGAGTTCTCGGTGACAAACAGGATGCCATACCTTCCCTAATACTAGCTGTTGAACTCCGGGTGATGTTTGCAAATGCAGGGCATGCAGTCTTGTCCTCCATTTACATAATGTCCAAAGAAGAAGATTGCAAATGCTGTTTCATCAGACTAGGTACAGTGTAAGAAACTCTGAAGAGCCAAGTGCACTTGAAAAAAGAAAGCCAAGTGTCTGTGTTGTACAGAAGTAAATGTCAAATACAAAGTGTGGGCAGTAACACTCCAAGCTACTAGTTAGTATAAAGTTCATGGAATTCCTTCCATTAATATTTTTGCCATGGGTTTGTACCAGCAATCTGAGTGTTGCATCTTGTGCCTGAGGTATATAGGCAGTAATCATGGGAGGAAAACACAGAAGAAAGATCTTATGCAGAGAAGCGGTTCTGTTCTGTGGCTATGTCCAGTGAAGAGCTTTCTTGGGCTATGTTGCAGCGGATATTATAGAAGGTGTCCATGATAGTAGCAATTCTCTTGTGCATCATTGTTAAGTGGCCAGCAGTAGTTTTTCCTGAGGTGTGAAGGACTCACAATATCTTTATTTTTTGCAGTTCCCAGAAAGAGATACCCTTCAGATAACAGCTTTGAGAGGAGGTCAAACAGGTGAGAAAGCTTATTCCCCAAGACCTTGCATGTAGAGGCAGCAAAAATCAATGTACTGACAATGCCTTTTCTCAAAGAACGTAAGCAGATTACCAAAAATATCCCTAACATCATTGCTTGTGGATTGCTTTGGTGAGGCACGGGGGGGAAATGGCTTATTTTGACTTGTTATTTTACGTTAACCTAGCTCCCAATCTCCTTCCAAAGTAGCTGACAGCCCATACTTCCCTACAAGAGATGTGCAGACCCCTTGCTGAAATCCCATAAAGTCAAGGACCTCCATCCATGGAAGTTTCATCCTAGAGGCTTTCCATAGTTACAGCTGTGAACTGAGGTCATCACTGGACTTTATGAATTGTATATTTTCTCCTGTAGCTTGCAGAGGTGTTTCCTTCTCTTATTCTGATTCTCTGCATATGCAGAGACTAAAAGAAGTGGGGGGAGTGTGTGTGGGACTGAGACTAGATGAGTGTTGGTGGGGCTTATTGCAATAATAACCAGTGCAGATATGAGGGAAAAATGTGGAAGAAGTGGAAGAGGAAGACAAACTGCCTGACTGAGAGAAGTGGGTCTGGGGATGGATTGGACAGAAATTAAATTGGCACTTTGACAGCAACTTCATAGAGATAGATTGGGTTTGGTTCAATTAAAAGATAAAGAACAGGATGAGGTGAGGAATGCAGGCTGGGAATGGGGAGGCAATGAAAATGAGGCAGAGATGAGGAGTCAGGACTGGAGAAGAGGAAGGTCTCAGTCAGGGTTGTCTGTGGTGGGATGGAGCAGAAGGACCCAAGCTCTGGAGGAGGGCAAGCAGGAGGGCCTATACCTGCTCAAGAATGCTTCCTTTGAATGCTTAAATGGAACCTAAAATCCCAAGTTTTACTGTTTCTCTGCTGTCAGTAAAAGTAAGTGTCAGCCCTAGATTATAGAGACCTATATCCAAGGTATCTAAATGTGGCATCAATGTGTGAGGTGGTAGTCTAAGCTCCCACCACAGTCAGAGAAGATTTTAGAAAAGGATTCAGCTGCCTAAATATCCAGGCCTGCATCTACTTTTGATGCCTCAGAAAATTCATCAGGGTGTCCTAAGACACCCAGATGACTGTAGACACCTACTTTCAGGCAACTGTGTTTCACCTGCGCTCAACTCAGTCCCAGGAGTCCAGAGAGATACTCAAATGCAGACTGTGCAGAAGATGAGACACAGGCTCACATAAATGCTTGCATACAGGTAATTAAATGTAAGTACCTATGCCTGCAGTCTGCACCTGAGTGCTAGTCCAAATGTTTGTGAAACCTGCAGGCATGGTACTTCTTTCAACCTTCAATAATGTTTGGCCATAGAGTCGACGACAATGTTCTTTTGCTGTAAGTTGCTGTCCTAATTCAAGTGGCAGAGGACAAGAGTTTGCAACTACTCGGTTCCCTACAGGGAAGAAAGGAGAGGAACATGTTGCTCCATGAGGAACTCCTTTGCTGCACAACCTTGGTTGCTCCCCAGAGCAGGTGCATTCTGTGGGGAAGAACAGAGTGCAACATGTGATTGAAAACAACAGCAGGATGCAAACACAAGGAACTGAATTCAGGCTGCACCAATGGCATTAATTCCAGTATTGCCTTTCAGAGCAATGGCTTGGATCTTCTGCTTTAATATTCCTTTTTTCCCCTCTTTCAGTCTTATATGCCATGTATGTTTAGAGTGTTTTCACGAAATTTATTTAGAAAATTGGATGTATGAAGCAAGTGATGCAATACTGATGATGGAGTAACCTTTGGAGAATAGGAGGCTTGCTGTCATCATTCAGCTCTTGTGCCAAGTAAGTCAGCTCCAGCTGACCTATTAGTAAATGGGTGTTTGATTTTTCTGGCTAAGGAGTCAGACAGCTTTGACAAAGGCACTGAGATAATTCACTTGTTGGATATAGCAGTTAAAGGGCCTTACTCCTGGAGGTCAGGATAGTTGGGCTCGATACTTGAATGTGGTAGGGAGGGCTGGTAGCATGATAAAGGTGCTTTCTGAGCTGAACGCAGATGAGTAAGTGCTACAGCAAAATGCTCTGCTTTCTGAGTCATCATAGTCTTTTGAGGCCTCCTAAGTGCTTATATAGAAAATATATCCCTTGTGTGAAGGGGCGTGACATGAAAATAATGCTGACTGAACAGGCAAGTCTTAAGAGATGGAAAAAGAAAAAAGTTATGTGATCTCTTTTGGGGTCTGTTTACATTCAGATTTTGTTTAATCATGGTGTTCCCTGGACTTGAAGAAATGTAAGAGCAAGGCAAGGGGGACTGGGCCACTCTTTCACCTTACCTCTTGTTTGTTAACAATGTGTAGACCTCCTGCCTGTTATGCTTATCTTCCTTTTTCTCCCTCTACTGGAGAGCCTTAAAAGAAATTCCAAATTGACTTTCTTATCCAGGAACTGGAAGATTTAGGCTCATCTATATTAAATATTTAGAACCCAGGTTAGCTTTCTGAGTGTGATTGTCATATCTGCCTTAGGACACCTTGGACCTAAAGTGAGACTCCACTCACCTCTGGTGAAGTGACCCTTTCTGTGGGTTTTATGGTGTGGTTACAGGACAGAAAATGGGCAGTTCCTCTTCTTGGGATTCTTAGTCTTGTCACAGTCAAAAAGAAAGAGTCACTTACCAAAGTAGCCATGTTGTTGTTTGAGTACATTTTGGAGTTCCTGTTTTCTGTTCTGTGGCTTCTGAGCCTTTCCACTGCGTGTGGATTATCTCTTCACACTCATTCTGCCATGAGGGCAAGACGCTTGTGTTTTTTACAAAAGCAAGCTGTCATTTGCACTTGACACAGGACAAGAGGCAACAGGCACAAAGTAAAATACATGGAATTCCATCTGAATGGAAGGAGACACTTTTTCACTGTGAGGGTGGTCAAACACGGCAACAGGTTGCCCAGAGATGTTGCAGAGTGTCCATCTGTGGAAATATTTGAACACCATCTAGGCATGGTCCTGGGCAACCTGTTCTAGCTGACCCTGCTTGAGCAGGGGGGTTGGACAGGAGGATCTCAAGCCTCACATATTCTGTGATTCTGTGACTCAAGTTACAGATTCTGGAAAATGGAAAATACCTTATGCAGCTTGCAGCAGAGCCCTCTCATTCAGCTTGCTTGGAAGGAGAGTGCCACTGCTTAGGGGGCCAAGTGAGGTGGCATTTTCTCTAGTTCATAGAATCACAGAATGTCCTAAGTTGGAAGGGACCCGTAAGGATCATCAGGTCCAATTCATGTCCCTGCACAGGACAACCACAATATTCACACCATGTGTCTGAGGGTGTTGTCCAAGTGCTTCTTGACTATTGACAGGCTTGGCACCATGACTGCCTCCCTGGGGAGCCTGTTCCAGTGCTCCACCACCCTCTGGGTGAAGAACCTTTCCCTAATACCCAACCTAAACCTCCCCTGGCACATCTTCCTGCCATTCCCTCGAGTACTATCATTGGTCAACAGAAAGAAGAGATCAGCGCCTGCCCCTCTTCCCCCTCTTGTGAGGAAGCTGTAGACCATGATGAGGTCTGCCCTCAGTCTCCTCTTCTCCAGGCTGAACAAACTTTAGCCGCTCCTCATATGGCTTCCCCTCTAAACCCTTCACCAACTTCATGGCTCTCCTCTGGACACTCTCTAGTAGCTTTATATCCTTAATGTACTGTGGTGCCCAAAACTGCACACAACACTCGAGGTGAGGCTGCACCAGCCCAGAGTAGAGCAGGACAATCCCCTCCCTCGACCAGCTAGCAATACAGTGCTTGATGCACCCCAGGACATGGTTGGCTCATGTTCAACTTGCCATTGACCAGAACCCCTAGGTCCCTTCCTATGGGGCTGCTCTCCAGCCTCTCATACCCCAGTCTGTATGTACATCCAGGGTTGCTGTGCCCCAGGTGCAAAATCCGGCACTTGTCAAAATCTGTTATTTGCAGCCTACCGGTATGGACCTTTTCACATCATTTCCCCTGTCAGGCCAGGTACTCTCCTTCCCCTTTCTCTGTGTCCTGTGAACACCTACACCTGGAAAACGTCATACCTGAGATGCTGGTATGCTGTTTTCTAATCTGCTCCACTTTTGGAGCAGCATCACCTCTTTGCAGCTCCCTCTCCACCTCACTGATAACTGCTGTTACATGGCAGTGTAACTTGTTTCCCTGACAGAGAGGGATTTGTTCCCAAAATCTAGCCTGCAGCCTCTTACAACAACAATAGTGATACCGCTTGTCAGTTACTTTCCTTCCCACTACTTAGATATGCCATGTCATTCAAGCAGACCTGCAGTACCCATAGAATAGTATAAAAGTAGGTACAGTACATGTAGGGCCTCGGTGTTTTAAAGACAGACAATGGAAAGTTTAGCATTCATGCAGAAAAATGCTTTATTGTAGTGAAGTTACACAGGAGAAAACCAAATGTCTCCCTGCTCCTTGCTCAAGGCTATGCTGAGCCATAAGAGGGCAAGTAAATGCTAACCGAAACAAGTTCCTACATGTAAAAACACATTGCACTTCCAGTCATTTTTACAACATTATAAAGACACTGTCTCCTGGGGTTTTTTTGTCTTTTTTTTTTTTTTCTTCTTTTAATGAGCTGCAGCTTTAACTATTTAAAGCTGGAATCCAAAATGTTTCCTTACAGGAGTTTTTCATTTTTGGGTTTTTTCCCCTCATAAAAGCAAACCTGAAGATACTCCTTCTTTCTGCTTAGCCTGTCCAGTTTATTTAGACTAAAAGCAAATGAGGTTTACTTGATACATTCCCATAATGACCTTGTACAGCTTCAGTGGCTCTAAACCCAGGCTCTGTATACAACACTAGTGCTGGTTAGTGGTCAGATCATTCTCATCACCAGCGAGCAGGAAGAGGTGGCCTTGGTGGCAAAACAGCTCCTCCTCACTTGGGGTAACTGCCAGCCCAATTCTTAATGCAGAAAATCAGCAAAGCATTGCATCAGTCTGGCACACACGTGACAAATGGCATGGAGTCTGTGATCATACAGAAAAGAAAAGGAAGGTGGGACAGGTTTTGGACCTGCCAACCTTTTAATTGACCTTTCGGGTATACACATACAACACTGTTCATCACCTACTAACTAGTTTCTCCACACAACAGGTTATGTACAGCATATTCACTTACATTTTTTACATAATAGTACACAGGTCTTCCTCACCACCACCTCTTGCGGTGGAAGAATGTAACATGTCAAGGTGACAGACACTTCAGGAGAGCCTCAAGAAAAAAGAAGTTCATGCAGACCTAGCTTATTCTTGGTCTCTTGAAAGGAAAATCTTACCAAGGATGAGCAAGATATCTATTTTTACAATATTTACTTTGTACAGTGCAAAAAGAAGGGACATGCTTTTTAAACATAGGATTCCTTAGCATACTGGATCTGGTCTACCTCAAAAACTGGCTGGCTGCACCTCCGAGCCACATACTCAAGCTTGTTCTTTTGACAGGATTCAGACATGGCTCTCATTCGGTAGACTCCTGGAGTCACGGGTAAACTCACACGGGAGTTTACTCCCACAGTGATGCTGAGGGTTTCAGTTTCCACGTCAGAATCCTTCACTGCAGAAACTCTGCCACTGGGTAGATCCCTTAGAGCCATATATGCTGTGTCCTGTGCACAGCTGCTGCATGGATGAGGCGGCAAAGCATCCTGGTTTGACACCTTTGATCTCATAGTTTGAACCGTGAGACTGTGGGAGGGAACTTTGGTGGCCAGGCAGTTTTTAGTAGCCTCTTCATAAGAGGGTGGTCTTCCAGGATTCCTCTGGTCTACCTCTCTGAACACTTCGTCAGCTGACCTGAAACGGGGCCTTTGCTGATATGCCACAGGCAATGATTTGTCATCATCAGGGCTGTTCTCCTGGACAACTCTGCAGGAGAACTGATCTTCTTTCTTTGTGAAACTGTCTCTCTGAAAACCCATGTTTTTTCCAGGCCCCCAGCTCTGGGTTTTTAGTAGTGTTTTCCTGCGGTTTGCAAAAGAGAATGACATGGAATGCTTTTTGATCTCTCTGCTAGGCGTACTGCAGTCTTCGGTGGCCTTGGTGGAAAAGGACTGGGGCCTATTTAAAAAAGTTTTTTTGGGACTAGAGGGCGAAACTACTGGGGAGCTGGTGAAGACCGAGCCATCAGAGCTCTCCAGGGAGCAACTGGAGGATGTTTTGGGTAGAGAGTCAGTTGATAATTGTGAAGGTAAGATTGCAAGCTGTTTCTCCAGTGCCTCCAATCCTAGCTGTTTCTGCTGAACTGGAAAACTGTCCTCACTTTTGTTTAGCTTCTGTTTCCTTATCCTGTCTTCAAGGTGGTTCTGGAAGGACAGGTCTGGCTCTGAGTACCTCCTGTCCATCGTGCTAATGTCATTTCTGAAATTAGTCAGTGAAGGGGCAGAGATGCGTGACGGATTTCTTCTGCTCACACTAGTGCTCCTCCCTTTGGGATGCTCCATCTGAGAGGTACGGGGGCTGCCTTCTGCTTCAGGATCTGGGCTGTCATAGGCAGAGTCATTCTGATGAGCAGCACATAGGTGTTCTGTGGGGAGAAAGCACCTGTTAGTTTTTACTGACCATCTGAGGATGAAAGGGTATGGAAAGACTTCCTCTAGAAAAACACTGCAATAACGTACTGAACCCTCTGCAACACTCTGTGTTTTCACAGATGTATTCCCATACCAAATTAAAGAATTTGGCCCAGCAGCCCCAGTACATTCTCATACCTGTGGAGCTGTCTGTGTGCTCCGGTGACTCCTCAGCCAAGGCACAGACAGACAAGGCAATGTCCTCCCCAAATATTTCTGAGCAGTTGTTTATGAGGAACTCCACCAACACTGTCACCTGCACACAAAAACCAGTTTATTTCAGTCAAAAAGTCTGAAAACATATTAAACAGTCTTTCCTGTTCCTGCCTGCTGTCTTTATATGAAGGGCAGAACAGAACAGGGTGGTTTCTGCCAAAATCACAGAATCATAAAATACCAGGTTGGATGGGACCTCAGGGATCATCTGGTCCAACCTTTCTTGGCAAAAAATCCTAGCTTAAAGTCAGAGGGTGAGTCCACTCTGGAGGATGAGGCCTGATGCTGCAGACTAATCGATCTGCCCTGATACAAACAAAACACCATCAGCTACAGCTTCAGCCTCACTGTCCAGAGGGCTCGCGGGTGGCAATGCCCACCGGCTGCCCCTTGCTCTCTGCGTGCAAAGTATTCAGGAGCTGTAATACAACATAGGGACCTGCAGGGCAACTGCTACTTTTGCTCAGAGAAGGTGAGACAAGGGGCAGCCTTGCCCATCACACTGCGGGCACCTGAGCTGCGGGGCACCCGCAGTGTCCAGGGGCGCTGTTTTGTTCAGCTTTTGCCATGGCAGTGGGATCCCTATGGATGGCCCTGAGCTGCCCCGAAGGGGGCGGCTGCTTGGCAAGTTCAACACACCTTGTCATTCATCTCCTTCTGCACTTCCAGCGGGAGCGTGTTGTCCGTCTCTGGGCTCAGCATATTTGGGCCAATGCAGATGGCCAGATTGCTGGAGTCCATCCTGTTGGTCTCGGCGTTCTGGCTGATGTGGTGAAGCAGAGACAGCAAGTGCTTGAGCAAGACAAGGTTTGGTCTAGGCAGTTTGTCAGCCACCCTGCATGAACACAAACAACATGTGATGTTAATTCATGGTGCAGCAGCTGCTACTTCTTTCTTTGAGCAAGTCTCGATTAAACTCAGACAGATGACGCTTCCTCCAGAACAAGGCATGCATGTGCCTCTTTCACTGCTTAGCAGAAGTATCATTCAGAAATCCCCAACAGCAGCTGAGCGTGTGGTTAATTACACATCTTGAATTACAAGGTCTTGACTGAAAGGCAAGCATTACAGCAGTCCATGTCCTTGAACAGATGAGGTGGCGTCAGGAGACGTTACTGGAGGCTTCTCGAAGGCACGTGAAAGCCTGCGATTGTGCTGTGCATCTTTCAAAGCACTCCCGGTCAGCCTCCACATCTGCTCTTTCTAAAGAGCAAAACATGGCTGTGGTCTCCATGTGTCTGACTTCACTGCCAGCAGATGTGAAGGCTCCCTGTCAGTGCCTTTCCCATAGCACAGTGACCTCGTTAGCTGAGACACTGCAGCCTCTCCCCTCTTTCTGTGCTAGTCATTTTGTAGGGCAATCTCAGATACCTGCAGGAAGTGCTGCTGCTATAGCCCTCTAGACCAAACCCCATGGAGCAATAGCAAGCTGATATGAATGACAGGCTTTTAAGTGAGACTTTCAATTTCAGGAGATGTCACTGGCCTCTACCAGCCACTCCATCACATTGCGACTGGTTGCAAAACTTACTCTTTCAATTCCTCAATTTTATCCTGCTTGCTTGGCTTCTCCAGAGCTTGCATCCACTTCTCATAGAGGTCGGCTGACAGGAGTTTGGAGGGAATGTTTCGGAGGAAGTCCTGCAAGGCCAAGAGATTTAGGTGAGGCTTTGGACACTACCCCTGAGAACACAGGGAACAGCACTGTGACATTGGCTCACTAGGAGGGAGGCAGGCTGGCTTGAGCTACCTAACTTGAGCTTTGGCAGAGCAGTGGGGTCCACAAGAACATGCCAAGTACACTTTCACTGGTGTAGTAATGGGACCCAGCTCTTAGCTGCTTCTCATTCACCCATAAATCTCAGTATTCCTCCCTGGGGAAGATGCTGAGGAGGAGGACAAACTGAGTTTCCTGTGGGCATGCAGGAAATCAGTGGCACAACATACGGGACTGAAAATTAGGTGGAAAAGGAAAATGCCAAACTTTCCTAAGCCTGAAACACTTAGTCTGGCTTCACTCTGGCTTTAGCTTGGAGTCCCACCTTGGTCAGCTCTGGGCACTGAAGTGGGCCTGTGCAGGTTAGCAATGTCCTCCCACTGCTGCAGGTCAGAGGAGCTTACCTTCAAGCCCACTGCCAGCAGGTGCATAGATTTGCTTTTCAAATCAACATTCCCGCCTTTGTTTAGGTCCTCCTTCAACTCCTTTCGTGCTTTCTCATTGGCAGCTTTTCTGAATATCCCTTCAGTGGAAGGTCCTTTCATATACAATATAGCTAGGAGATCCTGCAGAGAAAAAAAATGGACAGGAATGGGAGAACAGTTACTTGGGTGAAGAAAGGTTCTTCAGCAAGTGAATATTTCTTTAGAAACAGAAGAAAAATTTTCTGGAGGTACACTGTGCTCTAATTAGGTCAGTGTCTAGTTCTTGCTCCAAGTAGATGACATAGGCAATAACCTGATTTTCCCCCAACCCACCCTCTTTTTGGACTGGTGAACTCCACTAACTTCAGTGGAGTCATCCCTGCTTCCTTCCAGAAGGAAACAAGGGATGGCTTAAGTCTTGGTTCAAATCCCCTCCCTCCCAAGCCAGGCAAATATTGCTTAGAAGAGACAAAAGCCTGCCTATTGGAAAAGCCAACTCAGCAGGAGAACTGTCACAAGACTTTTTTTATCCAGAAGGTAGAGTTTAGGTGTTTGTCAGTGGCAGTCCATAGCTGAACACTTTTTTCAGGGAAATGCAGAAAACCTTGGAAGTTTTTGCTGCTGTAAAATTAATTTAAATGGCTTCTGTAATGACAGATGTTTATACTAAGGAGCAGATCTTCCTCTAGTCCTGGTCCTGGGTTGTCTTCACTCAAAGTTACTTCCAGTGCAGGTTGGGTGGGATGGACGAAACCTGCAGACCTGGCCCTTGCTACAGGGCCCTGAGCTTATCAGAATTTTGCGTGGAGGGGAAACACCAAAATCACTCATCTCCTGGGTGCTGCAGCACAAGTACTGGGGATCCTGCCACACACTGGAAGCCAGAGGTATGATAACTGAATCGCCAGGCTTGCTTACCTGGATTGGTTGGGGTAGTGTGTCATCTTCCCCACAGATAAGTGCCAGAGGCTGACCAAACAGAGTGATTTTGGCATCCGAACCTAGCTGCCCTGGGGAATTCCTGTTGGTAGAGCTTCGTCTCAGAGTAAATGACTGCGACATCACCTTCTTTTTTTTCTTTGTTCCATCTGCTGCAAGAAAAAGGAAAGCAAAAAATCAATTTTAAAAAAAACCAGAGCGCACTATGCAGCCATTCATCTGTGTGCAGTGCAGAGATGTATGTTGAAACAACTCAAACTAAACAGGGAGAAACTGAAAGACAACTAAGCAGTTACTAAGGAAACAACTGCCTAAACTGTAAAACTGTGACCATCCCTCTAAGGACACCACCTTTCCTGTTTTGGTTTTTTTTTTTTACATTCTAGTCACTGTTTCTTCTTAGAGAGTGGGAACATACAAGGCACAGAAATAACAGCATGTACAGAGATTTTTGATATTGCAGCAATTTACATGATAACGATCTAAGGCAGATAAGTCACTTGGGCAGCTGGCAACGACAACAATTTTCACTATGCGGTCTCACTGTGCCCCAGCCTTAGGGCAAGAGTGGAACTAGGGGCTTCTACTTTTCATCCTCTTTCACAGGCAGAAATGAAAACACATGGCTCCAGCTCTGCTAGCTTCAGAGCCAGCTCTCATGATAGTGGTCCTGCTAGTGCTTGCCCCCTGCCAGCCAGCCAATGGAAAGTGATACTTGCTCCAGAAGATGGAAGCAACCCAGTAGGGCCGTCATTAGCTTCAGGGTTAGAAATCTCTTAGCATGGGTTTTGCATCTGCATCTTAAAGAGGAGGGCATGCTAGCAATTTGGAGATGATGGTTGTATTGGGATGAGATGTGGCTTTTTTTGCCTTTCAGAAACTGAGAGAAGGGTATTTTTGCTAGAAAGCTTTCTGAAGGAGTTGCCTTCTGTGAATTTCCTATAAAGGACTTGCCTTCTACTCCAAAATGAAGTTGTCTTATGCAGATGAGAAGTTCTTGGGACCTGTATTTGTGGCTTAGCACAAGTCCTTGGTAGGGAGGGGTTAAAAGCTATGAGAAAGTCACCTAACATTATAGTGTCATCTAAAATGTTTGCTTCTGATACTCCTGAAAGATGGTCTGATATGATGATCTGCTCCAAATCTGACCCTGCCCTGCTAATGGTCTCTTCCCAGCTGTTTACAGGTGCTGAGGTTTTGCATGGCAAGAGAAAACAAGTGCTGTCGCTGCTGCAAAAAGGGTTTATTTGCTCTGGTGTGCAGCCGCTGGTAGCGGTATTTGCTTGCAGTGCCACACCTCAGTGGTGATGCTTGAGTGAGAAAGGAGCGCATTTACTTCCCATTGCTGCCAGGGAACACAATGAAACGTGGCTCTGAGGACCACAAAACAGAGATACAAGACCTCTGGCACTCAGCACTGTCACTTCTGCCACTGAGCATAAGGGAAAGAGGTCATTTGCAAGTGAGTGGTACCCCAGCATTTAAGCCAGTTAAACTGTCTCCTGAATGGGGCTGAGGGCTGTGGATTGTTCACAGGGAGGTGAAGCAGGCAGTTTCGGGTGGTTTTGCAGAAGCGCCAGCTAGCAAGCATTATATGAGAAGGCAGTTCCTCAGTTTGTTTTTAAAACTCACCAGTCAAGTGGCAAAGTCCATCTTCAGTATCTGCTGAAACCACCAGGGGACATTTCTTGGCATCAGCCTGCAAGCAGCATGTTGGAGTTACAGAGCTGCCACCAGCAGTGAGGGCTATCAGTGAGTTGCTGCAGCTCCTCAGAAATATGTGGGAGGCTCTGGGGAATAACCAGAGCAAACCTAACACCTGCTGAAGAGGTGCCTCGGTCCAGGAGTGACACTGCCTCGCTGCCCAATAGAGGGGTTTGTGGTAACCCCTGCACCCAGCCATCCCAGACCTGCCCAGCAGGTCCCAACCCCGTGCTCTTTCGGGCTGCTGTTTTGATCCAGAGAAGCCACAGCTGGACACAGCCTGCTCTGCTGTGTCCTCCCCTGGCACTGGAGATTTCCTCCCAGACTTTTCCGGGGAGCTCTGATGGCTTCAGAGCCTGCCAGATTCCTGAGCAAAGCTCCCCAGGAGCCCTGGGAACACACTGGCTGCTCACAGCGATGCCCAGCTCCTTCTGCATAGTGCTGCAAGGAGTTGCCTTCAAAGGGCTCTGCCCGCTCATGGGTAATGATAGGCAGCAGGTAATGGTAGGCAGCAGGCAGTTCCTACAGGGGCCACCCCCACTTTGCTAAGATACCTCACATCAGTACCCACAACAAGGATCAGGGGAAATGTAGCGGCTGCTTACCTCTGACTGGCACTCAATCAGACTCTCCATGTTCCCAGCATTTAGTGTCTTTGACTAGACAAGAAAACAAAGACACTCGGTGAGTAACTGAATGCTATGGTTTAGAAATCAGAGCTTTTCTGTCACTCTGTTGACAGAGCTGAAACAATAAAGAAATAAAGATACTCACAGTATTACAGCTGCTTAACACTTTCATTAGGATTTTGATCAGGGGAGCTCTGGACACTCTGATTTCCTTTGGTCCTTTTGTTTTCCTGTTTATTGAACAGGGAGCAGACAAAGAAAGAGCTTTGTAAAACTGCACCCTTCTTGTCTTTCTTCCCTGCAAGCCAGTTGAGCATTTAAGTATGATCCTGAACCAGCAAGATATCCCACACAAGTCAATCATAAAGCCCTTCTCTGGAAGGCACTCAGCCCTGCTGCTCTATTTGCCACTTGATTAAAACAGGGAAAAAGCAGCTTTCCATTTTTAATCCATGCAAAAAATGAGCAAGTGGTGACAGCTACGTGAGGTTGTTGTTAATCTGCAAACACAAGGCTAAGCAACTCAGTCAGCTCTGCCTACGAGCTACACTTAGCAGTGGGCACACCTCTCCCCCGTCTATATTTTTGTACATCTCTGTACAGCTGCATCTGGAGCACTTTACTGACTTCAACCGTGACGCCACAGATTTAATCCCAGGGAGTACTTACCCAAGGAGTGAGTCCAGCCAGAGCTCCTTCACCTTCCGTGAACTGCAGAGGAAAGGAAAAGCAGCATCACTCCCCACTGCTACTAATCCTTTAGATGAAAGCAGGCGACTAAACAGTTCTACCCCACGAGTGCTGCCTTATATATGCAGAAGGGGCAGGTGGAAATTCACAGACAGGAAGAAGCATCATGGGGCAGGACTGAGACACTACAAAATTTCTGGCTTCCTCTTTCCTTTTAAAGAAGCTACTTTTTTTTCCTTAAAGACAAAAAAAAAAAAAAAAGCACCCTTGTAGCTGTTATGGATGGAAAAGTTGAGACACTCAACAGGTAAAGGTTCCATCTAGCATCACCAGTGTGAGGTGGGATGTGCAGAGGGGGCTGCAGTGTGGGCAGCTTCTCCTTACTGTTAAAGGGCAGGGGATACAGTCTGTCCTCTGCTCAGAGACCTTAGATTTTGCAGTTTAAAGATGCACCACCAGATCAAGTTACATTATGAATAGTTAAAAAGATGGAGGAGTGGAATAGCCAAGATTCAGATAAATGTTTTTGTATATTTTTTGAAAAACTAATGGCAACAATTTACTGTCTGCAAGCAGATGAAGGCACATGCTTTGCCAGTACCAACTAGTTCATGAGAATCTAAGCATTGGAACTCTGTAGAAGAAGTGGTGTTATATAGTAATATAGTAACGTATGACAATATGTAATAAAAAGTCTTGCTTAAAACATGTCTTAGGAATAATTATGTGACCAAGTAATAAATTTTAATTCAACTGAAGAAATAAAAAATCCAGGAAAAACCTACCTCTGCTTTTCCTGAACCTCTTCAGGGTCTGTTTCTGACTCCCCCCAAGCCTGGGCCCATCAGGAACATAAGCACAACAGTACTCACTGTAGCAGGCCACATTTGATGTTAAATGCATGATATTAGTTCCACTCATTCATTGACAGAGGCAAATTACAACCTGGTATTCTGGGTACCAGTCTTTTGATCTAGTGAAAAGGAGGGCCTAAGGCTGAGAGCCAAAGGGTCGGGAATATTTCAGCGGTGGGTTTAGGTGGAAAGCACAGTAAAACTGTGGTCTCTGTGCTGCTTCCCCCAGTGGATGCTCCTCCCCTGGCAGATGCTCCATTTCACGCGTGGAGGGGATGAGGCTGTGTCATAGCACAGCTCTTTGCAGGTGCGTGTCACGGCTACATCCGCTGCTGAATTCACCCCGAAAGCTGTCCTTTGCTTAACCACTTCAGTCCTAGCCCATGTAGTATTGACCCCAGTTGTCATGCAAAAGAGACAGGCAGTCTCAGCTTGACTCTGGCAGAAATCCAAGGTGCAAAATTCACTTTTGGTTAGACAGAATTGTGTCCAGAAGGGCAAAAGGAGAGCTGCCCTGCATTAGCAGGGGAAGATGATGTACGTAACCTTTCAGGTTCTCCTGAGACCCATCATTTCCACGCTCCTGCAGAGACACCAGTCTGTAGACTTGTTTAGAGCTGAAGCTTACAGGAATCTAAATCAATTACTCTGCAGGCCTCTGCATTTAACACTGATCTTTTACTCACTGCTGTAACTGATTTTTTGTTAATTAGCAGTCCCTTGACATCTGTCATTTCTCTACTAAATTCCATGGGTCAATGCACGTTTTTGCAGAAATATTGTCATCCTGCATCGTGTTGTCCTTAGAATTTCTTCTGAGGCTTGCTGGCAGCTGCAGCACCCCTGCTGATAGTCCCAGCAGCATTTCTGAGACAAGGGGCATCTATTTTTCAGTACATCTTTTAAATGTGTATCTAAACATATCTGTCTGTTAAGTATCTTGGAGGTTTAGGGGACCTATGCAATTCAGTTCTGCCTTGCCCTCACTTCCAGCACCGTACACAGATGTATTTCTGAGCTCAGTCTGTTACATGATTAAGACACAGGGTTTGATCTGGAAAATGTGTGACTCGTGCAGAAAATGGGAGTTTAATGGGTAGTGATTAGCCAGGCCAGAAGCTTAAATTACAAATAGGTCACAGCTGTACACAGGGCATAATGCTTTGAATTTCCCAGGAGGAAAAGATGCAGTAATGGATGGTGCATTGATAGCACATCACCAGACTGTCTGTTGGCACATACTGCTGTATCTCTATCTAATTAGTTACCGTCTATTAACAGTTATGGGGATATAATGGCTGCTGTGTGTGGAAGGTATGTGTATAGGCCTGCCTGCCCATATGGAAAACAATTCAGGGGGTTTTTTTTACCCTCATGAGAGCATTCGTTTTTTATAGCTCTTGTATGGTGTGTATCACAAACAATTTGTGCCAAAATGACTTTAAAGCAGGTTATTTCATTAGGACAAACATGCCCCATCTGAACAGTGGACATCCTAAAAAGCTATGGTTTGGTGGAGTAATTGTATGGTCGCACAGACCAAAGCCTGGCTGTGTTTGTGTAAAGCAGTAAGTGAGCATGTGCTGGCTCCTGTCAAGCACTGTAGAGCTGTGTGCAGGGTCCTGAGGTCAGAAAGGCTGCTGTGCCAGGTGGGTGAAGACAAGAGGACCAGCACAGCGTGAGCTGCCCTCTCACCTGCCAGCCAGGGCAGCTTCACAGCTTCCTCCAGCAGTGTGTAAAGGGTAACATAGATGTAGCTCCCAAAGCCAGTCTCCACATGAATATTAACAGAAAAGGCGTGCCGTATGGTATGTTTACAAGTGAAGGTCCCTTACATGAACAGCTTCTCTCCCTGAAGAGACCAATTCCTTCTCTACCACCCAGCTCTGCTTTGCAGACTCAGAGCCTTTGCTATGGTCTGCCCCTCAGTTTGGTACAGATCTTATACCATGATGCATTAGAGTACCATGGCTTTTCAAAACCACAGTGTACAGCACAGTGTGGGTTTTGTACCACAGCGGTTGTCCTAGGGCAGGTGGAGTAGATGGCAGATGGCTTGGGCACACCTGGAGCTGTTTACAAGGTGACATGTTTCTCCCACGCCATCCCTGAGTAAGTGAATGCACTCTCCTTCAAAGACATGGGGACATTTACACAGATATCAGGGCATGGGAGAGGGGGTGGACTTGCAAGGGTTTTGTAGGATTAGCCTGTGTATGAGCTCTTCCCCTCCTGTACATCAGGTTGGTTCCCTCAGTTCTGCTGAAGTGCTTTGCATTCACTGGAGGGAAAGCTGGAGTGGGGAGGTCCCACAGAGAAGTAGACCCTGGGTAAATCCAGGCCTCTCAGGACTGGCTTTGCTCCTTGAGGTGTGAAGCGTTTTTCTTGCAGAAGCCAGGACATCAGATTGAGGCCTGTGCTTCCCCTGGGCCTGGGCAGCTCCTCTCCCCTCCCAGGCCACGACTGCTTTTGTGGTCCACTCCCAAGCACCTTGTCCAGACAGGTTTTGGAGAGAAGACTTATATAGCACTTGCTGCCAACACAGACCAAATGGTGATTTTTCCCCTTTCTGTGAGCTATAGTCAAGCTAGGCATTTTCTCCTCTTTTCTCCTCTCTCCTCTTACACTGTGGTTCAGTGAAGGACCCTGGACCATAGCAATGAAGGGGTAGCACCAGCTGGGAGGAGAAAGGAATCAGGAGCTGATAGTAAGCACAAGAACAAAGGAACAAATCTGCTGTGGCTGGAAAGCATCTGTTTTTCTTCTCTCCTTATCAAACCACAAATGGGAAAATCCCAGCCACAGCTCACTTTTGTTTATTTCAACACTACTTTCACAAATACTTGACATAATGGCTTTTAAAAATGAGGGAGTGTGTGAATGAATCCGAAAACCCATCTTTGCCCTGTTGTTGTACCAGCAAGGAAGCAGCAGGAGCATAGCTGTGAGAAGGGTACAGCAGGACGCGCCTGGAGCAGTGACTTTTTCAAGCCCATGTAGAGTAGAAAAAGCCAAGTTCTGCACCACTGCCTCTCTGTGTGGCAAAGGGGTTGTATTCCAGTTTTGCCTTCACTGGCACAATTGCAGTCTCCTGGGGGACGGTAGGAACATTTACCAAAATAAGGAAAGCAATTATGCCAAAGTCAGAGAGTTGTTGGGTTGGGTTTTTTTGGAAAGGAAAGCCCTGCATGATCTGTCCATGGACCCAAAGAACAGGGTGGTGTGTGGGTTGCTGAAAACAGGTCACATTTCTACCTGTCTTCTGAAGGCAGCTCTAATTTCCTACTGCTTTCCAGAGTGTGCTGCAGATTGCATAAACACAGTTCAGGGTTTCATCACAGAAAAGAGGGTGGCCTGAGCTTTAATCAGGCCATTCCCTACCCCCTATCTGTAACAGTTCAGACCGAGATCCATCAACCCAGCTGGTGCTGAACTCCTACAGTTTTAGTCACATGGGACCTGGGCTCATGCTGACCCTGCCTTTGGAAAGTGAAACCCACTGGCAGTTTTTCCAGGCTGTGCTCTGCTATTTTTATCCTTAATCGGACATCAAGGTTAGATTGCAATGTGGGCTAGATTGCACCACCCTTCTACACACTGGGTCACTATTATTGCACAGGAAAAACTTACAAATCAAAACTATTATAAAAACAGCCCAAGGTGTATTCTGTGCCCTTCCCATGACAGCCTCTTGGTTGCATTTGCTTTGCAGGATGGTTTGTTTATTCTTTCATGGGTGCTCCCCCCAAGACTAAGTTGGCAGCTTTAATGTTTTTTACCAGTCACCAGCTGACTGGTTCCAATGGGGGTTTTTTAGCTGTGAAGGGCAGTCATATGTCAACCATTTTTCCAAAGGTTCTGCGCTGGTGTTCATTCGTGTCTGAATTCAGCTTGCTGTTGTATCTTGGCTGTGCTTGGGAATCACTCATTCCTTGGGCTGCCCGAGGTGGCCAGCACAAAGGAGTCTGGGAGTTGAAGTTGCCCATCATTTCTGACCGGGCAGATGCAGATCTAAATCTTTGCTTGCTTACAATGAACAACAAGATAATAGAGAATATGCGTAATTAAGTTTGAATTCTATTCTTTTCAAGATTTCTTGTTGAAGGTACTCAAAAAGTATTGAAAAGTGAGATGCTACTCACTTTTTTTGTTACTCCAGCAGGTTTCTCACTTATTTTGCTTCTTTATGTCGTTCATTTGCAAATCAGAAACTGAGATGGTGCTTTTCTGCTAAGTTTGTTTGCGTTCAAAGACAGATCATATTTCTTACTGAATCCAGAAAGGTGTGAATCTTGATTTTGCTTTTCAGGATTAATACAACTGTTTTCTTTTCAATTTTGGTTCATGGAGGCTTGTATTTGTCCTGCTTCTGCACCTTCTGTTTTGCTTTGAATTTCAGCATCAAAACAATCTCAGATCTCAAAATGAGAATCAGTGGAAACCAGAGCTAACCTGGATTTCATACCAAATTCTAACTTGCATGTGATTTTCAGGCATAAGTCATCCCACTTTCACACAAAAGATGATCTGCAGACTGCCAATGGCCTAGGAGCCAGTCTGGAACAAGACCGGGAAAACTTGGCCTGAGTGTAATTTTGGGTTTCATTGTGTATGTGTTCCACTGATATAAAAACTAGAAAAGAAAGCCAGGCTCAGGAATGGCAAGACCTTACAGGTCTCCTGGTAGAATGGGAGCTGCACCAGGCATAGCAAGCGCTCGTGGCCAGGAACACGGCTGTCACCATAGGCACCCAGGAGGAACAACTAGAAGTAGTTGGAATTTCCCCATCCTTTGCCTCCAGTTGGCCTCCTCCAAGCCCCAGTAGTATGATGGGAATATCCCCAAACTCTTCATCATAGTGATGCCCTTGTGAGTTTGTCATTCCTGTGTTGTACCTGCTTCCTAAGTAATAAGTAGAAGTGCCAGTAACAAGGCCCTCATCACCACTAAATTAACCATGAATGGGAACATTTATAACCACACACCTGGACTCCAGCCTCCAGGCAAATGCAATATCAGGCAAGGCAAATCTTTCCAAGTACAACTCTGGTGGCTGCAGTTAAACTCCCCTGAGCACATGTGACCCCGTGCTTTGGAAGAGTTATTTGCTGTCATGCCCTCTGTCCTTGTGCATGCACACCCACTCACAGCAAAATAAAATGTTCTTCTACGAAGTTCTGGCCACCCATCAAAATCATGATGATAAATTCAAAACAAACATCTCCATATTAGCTGGTGATTGCCATATTGTTGCTATTAGCAACAGCTGCTGTATTAGTGTTTTATATAAACACACCACTTTGGTATTGCTATCCCATTTTAAAGCAGGACTACCTTATGAGGATTTCAGAAAGCAAATGCTTCTTATGGCACAGGCTCTGCCTCCTGCCACAGGGCACCACGAGGTCTCTGGGCAAACAGGACTGTTGCTACTGCCGCAAAGGGGACATGTGGAGGTGCTCCGTGCCACAGCTGCCACGGGGCAGGGCAAGCTGGCCTTGGGTACCAGCACCGACCCACCAACCAGCACAAATGGGGGGCAGCAAGGGCTGCCCTACCTGCAACCAGGGCAGCCAGGCCCTTGCCTCCACATTTGCAAAAGCACGGTGACTCTTTCAGGCTGGGAATAAGAGAGGAATTCCCACCCTCCAGAGCAAGCAGGACCTGGGATCGCCTGCTAGTGAGAGTGGGGTGGGAGGAAGAAAAAATTATTTTGAGATTGAGTTCAGCTATATCGGCTTATTGCTGGAGAGGGCTCAGCTTGAAGGCCAGGCTGTTCTGTTCAGGCCTGCATTCCTGCAAATTTGGCCATTAATTACTGCTGCTGCCATGCAGACCAGGTGCTGTTATGGCTGCATTTGTTTATTCCACTCATGTGGAATAAACCTGCTCTGAACCCTGCCTTTGCTTTCAGATCTGCAGTCATTGCAGAGAGATAACACTAAGGAGTACGTAGAAAAGGTACCTGCATGCCACCATGTCCATTTCCATGTTCAGTGGTGGCTGAGGCTTGAACAGAAGATTTTGTACTCCCTTTCCATTTCCTTTTAAAGGTTTGTTTGTGCTTTGTTTGAGCTTTACCTTTTCTCCCATTTATCAGATGAGTATGTTTCTTTGGGATTTTCCTCTCTGAAAACAGTTGCTGTGTGTGGTCTTACAGTCTTGAACTGCCTTATTTAGTATTAGCAAGAAAGTTTGCAAGGGGAGGATATATCTTTAACCAGGCCAACTGATATAGGTGCAAAACCCTTCCTCAGGTCTGAAAAGAAACGCCTGTCTTCAATCTATGGACAAGTTGAGAAGAAATGCTCTGAATTGTACTAGATACATTAATCAGTTACATTGTTACTTGTTGAGATAAGATAGGTACCTCAGAAGCACCTCAAGAAGGGTCTTTTCAAAGACAGATTGAACCCTCTTACCTTTAGGCACCATAAGATATAAAAATGCTGAGCCAAAAGATATATAATCCAGCAACTGCTGTAACATTTGTGTAAATCAAAGGCCATGTTGCTGCAGAGAGTCTTCGTATTGCTTGTGCAACACCGTGAACCAACCCTGTCCTTGGGTAAATTAACTGAACTTAGTATTCAGGGAGTAAAAATGAAGACTCATTATTCTGTAAGTTATGCCAAACCTAAGATGCTAGTACATTTGCAAGGGGGTCCTAGTTCCGTTTGGTAGGTAACAAGGCAAAGTGCTGATTCTTACTGCATTATACACAGATCCCCAGAGTGCATCTTTCAAACATAACCCCCTGGAATTATTATAGCTCTACATTAGTCAGCTCCAATGCTATACTCAGTGAAAATGTTTGCTAAACTTAGGCAGTGAGATACAACATATCACTGTAATTGACTCCTGTCTGTGCTATTTTAGGAGAGCCAGATTTGCTAGAAGAGGAGTTTGAGAGGCCTGCGTTATGTCCCAGTGGTTGTCCCTCCTCCCTGCAACATTTCTGTTTGCTTCCAGAACCAAGCATTCCCGCAGTTTTCTTTGGACACGACTGTGCTGCAATGTAAACCTGTCATAACTGTGAGACTGACATGAATAAACAATGCAGATAATATTTCTTTAATGACCTTAAAGGAAAAATCCTAATGAACGTCTCAAGCATGGAAAAAGTCATTACTTTAACAACTGAACAGGCTTACTCATCAAACCTACAGCACTCAGTAATCCCCCTATTAGGGAATTTTCAGACTAACCAAAAACTATAATTGCATCTTTGTGTCAGGGTTTTGTGGGTGAACTCCAGTAGATGCTTTGTTTTGCCCTTTGATTTTCCACGTAACATCTGAACGGTAGTTGGCCTTCTTTCTGCCTCAATTTCTCAAGAATAATGTGCCGAAAAGAAATGGTCACTGCACGGCATAAGGTGCTTTGATATCTTTTGATGAAAAGTGGTACATACAGGAGAACCCAGTTAAGAGTTTGGCAGCTGTTGCCTCTTCTGTCTCCTATGTGCCACGTAGCAAAGAGAAGACCTTCATTTTAGCCTTAGCGGCAAATCTTTGACAAATGAAGGCATTTTAAATGCATCGTCTGTGAGGACAATGTGTTATTTTCTGGGCATTACCTGTGTCCCTCGAGGTCTTTGCAGTTCTACTTACCACATTGAAATGCAGCAGTCACCTTCTGGCCAGATGAAATACTCACTTATTTTAAGCATGCAGCTTATTGTCAGGAGGAAATATGACAATGTCACAATGAAATAACCATTCAGTATGGTAACTGAACTAACCATTTTATCTAGAGTCTGTAATAAAAGTGTTTCTGAGCATGAACTCCCCCTCCCTTTGCCTCACCTCTGGGAAGGAATCTGACATGGGCACTCCAGAATGGTCACATCAGAGGCCATGCTTTAAACATCAGGCAGATAGTGGGATATGGTGTCACACAATGTCTAAATGCTCTTTGAGGAGCTACTTCCTTCAAAGTGAGCTTCGGAAGGGCCACGTGGCACTGCAGCCATTGCAACCGCTCTGAACCCTCAAGCTCCTAAGGAGGCTATTAGCTTCCTTAGCAAGAAAGTTTGCAAGACCCCTTAGCAAAAGGAGTATAATTCTGCATGGCATTGAGGGGCCTCAGTGGCAGCTACTCAGAAACCCCCAGCCAACATCTGTCCCCTCTAAGACATTGATGCCTAACTTCTCGCTTGCAATGTTCTTTGTCCTCTAATTTTTACTTTCCTATGCCAAATTCTTTATCTTTAGCCATGCTTTTATCTTTTACCAGATTTAACTGGATTTAGTCCTTTGTATGCCTTTAATCTTGGGCTGCTAGTCTCACAGGCAAGGCATATGTGACTGCACTTTTTTCTCAGGTGTTTTTCACTCCTCTGTTACCCCCAGTAACTTTTATTCTCTACATTAATTTCAGTCACAGCAGGCAAGTGAGCAGCTCTTCCCCAAGCCAGTGAATTTCCTACAAGCATTTCAGAAATTAGTGGGTGGTGGGGATTTTTTTCTCTAAGAAAACATCATTAAACAATTTTGAGTGGCTAATCAGCATGTGCATCACAGCCACTCAGTCACTGCACCCATAGCTCTGGGCTAGATGTGGTGTGCCTGATGGAAATGGCATGTAATCATGGTGGAGATCAAGGTCTTTGCAGAGAGGCGGATCAGGGCACAAAGGACACAAGCCTGCAGGAAACCTCACATGGTTGGTTCCGCTGTTCCCAGAACAGCATATTCAGATTTTCATATAAAGCTTTGGTCACTGTGTTCAGGGTTTGAGCTACAAAGATAAAGAAATGCAGAGTGGAAGGTGGTTAGCTGAACAGCCAATTCTATCTATCAGCAAGGCCTGTGCCAAGGTGCGCCTCTATCATCAAATATATGTCTGGAGGTCTAACAGAATATACAAGAACGTCTTGTATATTCAACATACAAGAAGTGCTGAAGGTAAGAGGTAGCTGCCAGTTTTCATAAACTTCATATTTAATCTTCTAAAAAAACACTGGGATGGTGACTGGAGGTATGTGTGTATGGAGGTAGACTTCTTGCTCTATATCCTAACAACAAGCCAGAGAACATCCCTTTCCACCAGTGTGACACCATCTGCATGAACACTGAGATGTTCAGAGTGTATCAAAGCACTTGATTCAGTTCATCACTTTTCAGCAAAGAGTGAACACACTGAGCTGGAATGTAAAGAGAATACATTTGGTACCAAGACAGAAATCACTGCTTTATCCTTATAATTAATAGGTTTGTCCCTTTCCTCTACTTTCATCATAAACAAATGAAAATCAATGGCATTTGGGCTCATGTATCGCTTCAGAGCTTGAAATTCCCATCTTCCATTTTCAGTACACTGGGGTACCTGGTCAAGAGACGAAGGCCCACTTTATACCCCAAAGATTACTCGTTTTTAGCAGTGGGGGAAAAATCCAATAACAAATGGGAACAACATCCTCTCTTTGGTCAACCAGTGATTTTTGTTTAACATATGTTGGAGAATTTTGGCTGGGGTTTGGCCAGTATTCTACATAGATAAAGTGATTTTAATGAAACTAAGGAAAAAAGATGCCTGTGTTTTCCAGATTAGTTTCTAAATGCTGAATTATGTTGTATTGATTGGAAAAAAAAAAAAAAAACAACCAACTTTCATCAACTTAAAGTAGTTGCTTAATTTCTTACACAGAGGTAATCCTCCAAAAGGAAATTACAGTCAGACACTGTGGTTGTTTTTTTCTCTTCCTTCTCTTTTTTTCCTTCTTTATTATTGCTTAGCAGATCCTAGTTTTAGTTCCTCAAACTGCAGTTTTTGTTGGTTCTCTTTTTCTCAATGCATAAGATACCACTAGTTTTGCAGAATGAATTTTCCCGCCAAAAATACCTTCCCTCACAGTGTTTTGTGTGGCTGTTTCTGTATCCATGTAGGTATAACTGAAAATATATAAGTTTTATATATATAAGCTCCTGCAGCCTGGCTCTCTGTGCACCCCAGGTATAAAATACCACCATTCTGATTTAGGTGGTGTTCAAAATGAAACTGAGATAAATGACAAGAATGGGAAAAAAATCTGAGGCTTTTGGTGTTGGATTGTGCCTTTACGACAGAACACCTATAAAAGCCTGCTGTCATGAAATATTCTATCACTTTTAGTGAAAATTTCTGTCCTCCAAACAGGGAATTTCCATTAGAAACCACAGACTCTTTCACAATGATACACATGTATGAGGGCTCTACTTTATACAGTCAAGGTACTACTCTAGTCTCTGTTCCTTAGAAGAGAAGAGGGGGTGGAAACAGCATTTGCCCACTTGTGGGACTTTATCTCCTTTGCTCGTGACTTCTGCACCGTCTCGGCGGGAAGAGGCTGAAGCTAGCCGTGGTGGCTGTGGGGAACGTTGTGCTGGGGGGTTACCACTGAGGGCTCTGGTGAGGAAGTGGAGTCAAGGACCAGATCCTCAAAGAAACTTAGGGACCTATTGCCTTTTTAGTCACCTACCCACTCTGATTTTAAACAGGAGTTGGTAACATAAGTGCCTTGGCAAATTTTGGATGAGATCAGTGTCAGGGAGAGGGCAGGCAGGCTCTGGCAGTGTGCGGTGTAACTCCTTTCAGTTTGCTCTTCTTCATGACCGCTGTGCACTGAGCATGGCTGAGAGAAAACTAACTTGTGCTTGGGCAGTGCTTTTCATTGTGATCCCTTTTATTTTCAGTACCAGTGAAAGGAGGTACAGAGAGTCTACATGGTATGTTCCCCAAATCATTTCTACAGAAAACAGATGGTAAAAGCATGACCTAGGCTGCACCTGATAATTACAGAGGATGTATTTAATGTCAGGGTGCTTGCCGGGAATGCCAGGTCTGGGGACACAGAGAGAAAAGTGGCTGGGATCAGCATCTAGGTTGTGATTTGAGTTGTCACAGAAATATTGCACAGGAATGCTGCAAAGCTGGGATTCAGAGATGAATTGCTCCAAATGGTGTTTGAAACAAGTTTTAGTCAATGACTCATCTCTAAAAAAATAAGCATGATTAAAAGATCTACTACCAGCCAAAATCTTATGAATGAAGAGATTTCACTGCGTCCCTAGTGGAACTCTGCTTTGAATGAATTCTGCCTTGGACTAACTTATGGGGCCACAGCAAGATGTTTCCTTTAGTGTAATTTCCTTTACTGTAACTGGGCATTGGATCACTGAGATCTTTTTGGCACATCTCCACCATGGTGCCTCGCTGTATAAACCTTTAATAGGACCTTGACATGCTAATAGTCTTGTGCAAAGGCAGAAGCCATTCCTTTTCCACAAACTTGATGCATTAAAAGTGATATGCATCAAGTAAGTAGTGTTATAATGCAAAGTGTAAAACACAAATCCTGCTAAGGTCTTGCGGGAGTTCAGGAGCTGTTTGGATCTGCCCACAAAATATGCAACAAAAGCAAAAGTGTAGAGAAAATGAGAAACCATCCTATTGTGTTGGCTGATTATGCATAACAGCACTTGCACATGTCATACCTGATTTGTACTACAGACTCCCCAGTCATCACTGGGCCTCACCCCATTACTGCTTGCTAACCTGATTCCTATTAACTAGCTGCCCTGCAGGAGAGTAAGCGTCCACTCACATTTCTCTGAACTCCTCAGGGAATGCATACACTTCGACCTGAGAGCAGCTAGTAACAAATCTTCAATGTACTTGCTGACTGTAGCCCTTTTCAGAAAGATGTTTTAAGGGGGGGATTGATTGTGATCCCTGTTTTTGCTGTATATGAATCTTACAGTCTTTCATCTGAGGGACCCACAAACCTTCTCAGTGTCTTTGCTGTTCAGCATATGGAAAACTACAGAGTGATAGTAATAGTTCTGCATTATTTTGTTAAAGTTTACTCATCTTTTGGGGAGGTAGAAAGTACCAAACATTGCCAAAGATCTTCCCAAGCTTGGGTTGCCTTGGAAGCACTTTGTTGGCCTGTCCAAATAACATCAAATGCAGGAATATTTAAGGGCAACTTCCCATCAATACCAATCCAGCAACAGCAGCAGCCGCCGTGCTGAGAACATCTGACAACTGTCAAAACAGCTGCAACTGAGTGGGGAGATGGGAGGTGGCTTAATCAGTTGAACAGCTTCCACCTGAACTGCAGCACATATTGCTTCTGGGCCCATGAGATGGGGTGGCAGCAGTTGACAGATATGCTGGGTGAGGAGCTGGCTGACTCCTCGGATGCAAATATGCATCCTTATCTTTGAAACAGCAGCTCTCACTTGGTGCAAGTCACCGTGACTTGGTTTTTGACTCAACTTTATAATGACAAAGGATTCAAGACCCTCAGCTGGTGTATAGTGGTAGGGCTTGTGGCAAGGAAATTTGGATTCTTTCTCATTTTCTCTTTTCAGACCATGGTCTGATGGTGAGGTGGAGTGAGAAATGCAGATACTAGTGAAAGTTGCATATAATGATATGCAGAAGTTGGGTAGATGAAAGAGAGTGCTTAGTGAGGAGCAAGCAGCTCTGATCACCCCCATGTTACCCACCTAGTGCAGTGCCCATACTCAAGGGCAGTGGTAGCATGGGGGTCAGAGACCCCTGTGGAAGGTAGGCAGGAAAAGTGACAAACAGAAAGAACCTGTCCTCCAGCTGCTCAGCTGTTTACATCTGTTTTTCCATTTGCTGTTCCTTTGGGAGACAGATCCAAAGCCACAGTAGGGACTGTCAAGAGGGAAGACTGGCTGTAAAGTGTCTGCAGGGTTTCTGTAGAGCCACCTGAATTCAGTGAGAAAAAGCTATGCATCATGCTTGCTCTGAACAAGAAGGACAGGGAGCATAAGGGTCTCCTGAACCGTACCTGTAGGCTGTCTTTATTAATACTCACTGTCCATTTTTTTCTCCTGTTTGTGGACACTTTTATCCCAAACAGAAGGGGAATGAGAATCTATGACTTTGGTGGGAATGCTGTCCAGTTATGGCCGTCTCCCTGGACTTGGCCTAAGCTGGATTGTCACTTTTCTTCCATTCAGATTTATAAACGTAGCTAATTCTCCTTGCCAGGGGCTTGGGAGGCCTGACTTGCCGACTCCAGCTCACAAACAATGAAATCTGAATTGAAAGGATGCATGTGCCTGCAGAAAAAGCAATAAAGTTGTCTCTGGTTTCCCTCTAATAAAGACCTGGGAAATTACATTGAAGAAAGAAAGTGATCTTGATTGAAGAGTCAAACTAGGAAGTGACTGAGAAGTGTCCACTTTATGGCTGCAAGGGCAATCCTATGTTATCTGCCTTGTCTCCGTGTGCTCTCGTAATGTCTCTGGTCATATGACTACACAGATGGGTTTGTTGTAAGATCCCCGTCTCATTTTGGATTTGAAATGAACGCATAAGGAGTGGGCTTAAGATAAATGTAAATAACATTCTTATCTTTCTTAGTTCAAAATTTTTCAATACATCTCATTGCAACCCATGTGATGTTTTCTAGCACATTTTTATTTCTGCATTGAGATATGCAGCTACCACACAGTTTTCTGTGATTAAGTTTCCCCTCCACACTGTTCAGTTTCTCTTCTCTCTGGCCCATCCAGCCTGAGGGGTTTTTTCCTGGAAGTGGATTCCTCACTAGACATATTATTTCCCTCATGATTTCCTGGAATATGTTTCACAATAGGGGCAGAAAGGCAGTCACTTTTGCAGTTCGTGGAGATGTTTTTCTTAGAGGCTCAACATATCCACAAACGGACATCGTGGAGGATGATGTTGCAATTAAAATCCACCCACTGAATTTAACTTTTGTTTTACTAGTTTGCAACAAAAGACAGGAAAGTGGCCCAATACTAGTAGGTCTGTGACTGACATTAAGTGTCTGTCTAGCCTAATTTTCCCACTGCTGTTTATTTCAATGTAGCTCTTTAAATCTTCCCTCACAGTTTTGTTGGAAACACCTTGGGAAACTGGAGTTTTATGCAATCTCAACAGAATTTTCTTCTGAAAATTTGGAAGACTCAGAAACTTTGAATGGGATAGGTAAAGTGCTTCTCACCCAGCTTGTCATCCCATACCTGAAAAGATCAGGAATTCCTCACAGAAGAGGGGCCAAGGAGGCCAGGGACATTGGGGTTTGGATGTCAGTCACCCAGAGCTAGCAAGCCTAAATCCCACCTCCCCTTCAGCTCCAAGCACAGACAGTAGGTTTCTCCTGGAGCACCCTTGGTGCTGCGTGTGCCTGCGCCAGCCCAGTCCCACCCCAGGATGAAGGAGCTCTGCGCCTACCTGGGAAATCCACGAGACCGGCCTTTGCCTTTCCATTTTCCCATTCTTACTTTTGCTGAATGTAAGGCTGCTGTTCGTCTGGAGTCTCTCCATACCAGTATAATGCCTGCCGGGGCTGCAATGTCAGGATTGTTCCTCAGAGTGGTGATGGCAATGTCTGAGGGAGGTGACCAGGGCTTTTCCAAATCAGCATGCTCCTCTCTTAGTTCTGGCAGAGACTGTGCAACGTCGGTAACAGGATCTGACATGGCAGCCCCTGGCCCTGTCCTGCACCATGAGGACTTTCTCTCACTGAAAACAGTTTTGCCACCAAGCAAATCCACCATCTGGGTCCTGCTCTGACATCCACAGATCATTTCACAGAGTGTCCTCAGCCTGCTGCTGGCTAAAGGGTAGGTGAAGGCTTGAGGTGCCTCTTACCCCTGATCTCATGGTGCCTCAAAGGAGGGAGATGCCTTGTTTCCCCTGTGTATTCAGAAGCAAATGGGGAGCAGAGATAGTGGGGGATCATCTCCCTGATCATACAGGAAGGGAGGTTGGAGGCCAGGACCAGGGCCATGACCCAGTAGTACCAAAAGGACCTGCCCAAAAAGGACCTCTCCATTGCTCTTGCGTCTTTCTAACAAGAGGCTGCCATTGCCCCTAGTAATATTCAAGTTGCAATGGACAAAGGAGATGTGGTGGAAGAAAGGCAGTGTCCCTGTACTCCTTTGGCAGACTAAGAGCAGAGGAACATAAAATGAATAAAGGTTTGTCTGACACAAAGGTGCATGAAGCCAGAAGAAGTCTTTACGGTCATCCCTTTCAGTCCTGGATCTCTACATCTTGTATACCTGCCACTTACTGGTGAGGCCTATCATGAAATAAAAAGAACTCAGTGGTTCTCTAGATTTTATACAGGCAGTCCGGTCTTTCAGAGCTGTCGTGGCCTGCAATTTAGAATTGCTAAGAGGAATGGTGCTGACTGCTGTTTAATTGGTTTTAGACAACTCTTAGGTGAAAGTAAATCGGTGGTCTCCTGTGACCAAGACTGACCACTTTCCACTTGGTAGGAGTACACAAAAGATGCATCCCTGCACATCTGCTCTTCTCGTTCCCGCAGTCTACACATGCACACCTCTCAGTACACTCCCTCCTGCAAACCTGGCCTCACTGTTATGGTGTTGCACACTTACTGCATGGCCAGTTTACAAAGGAGAAAGGAGCAATTCAAAACATGTGGTCGTGGTCTAAATACAAAGTGGTGCCTCTACTTTCTCTTCCCAGATTCTGACACAAGCCTGAGGCAGCCCAGATGACTGGCTGGCAGATGAATGCTGTGCCATACCACCCAGCACAGCTGTGTGAAATGTCACCAAAATTCACCAGAAACTGCCAACAGGGAAGCTGGTGGGCCAGAAAAGGATAGGAGATCTACTGCATCTGAAGCTGAATACCTCCAGCTCTTCTTCACACCTGGATGCTGCCTCCTTGCTGCATACAAGCCACAGCTCACCAAGACCCAGCCTGTGCTTCAGGCAGAAGGTTGTGCCACAGCTGCAGAGGGGAGCAGCAGGGACTGACTTCTAGGTTGCCTTCTTAGAGCAACCATGGGAACCATTTCTGGGAGAGTCATTTCACCAAGGCAGAGTCTAGGGAATGGAGGCCCAGAGTCTCGGATGGCAGAAATCAGCAACAGTCACTGCTGTGAAAACATGCTAACTGGCACTGCCATGTTTTCTGACCTATGACATATGTCTCTGTTCTTCCCCTCCATCCTGCCATTTGCACTAGCATTGGTATCTCAGCACTGAAATCACAGAAGCATGAGACAAACATACTTTCATTTTTGGTGATGATGGTTATAATTGGTTTTGTGTGTGGCAACACTGAGGGTTCACTGAAGGAGCATGGACTGAACCTTCATTGCTCTAAGGTGTTGTTCAAACAGTACAAAATATTAGCTTTCGCCCAAAGAGGTTGCAGTCTCAAGTCTGAGATTGAGTGGACACAGCCAGTCCCATGGAGTGTCATGAGGAATCAATGAGACCTTCCCTGTCAGTGCAAAAGGTAGTGGGCATAGCATCCATTTGCTATTTTCTGTTTCTAAACTGACACATCTACATCCAAGTTAGTCATCTAGACACTCTCCCAGTCCAGAGAGAACAAGGCATGTTCACATGGGGAGGAATCTTGTCCTGCAGTAGGAACCTAACACAGTTCATCTGAAACTGCCTCTTTCTCCCTGTTGATTATAAAGGGGCTTAAACCATGGGCTCAGATGTTCAGTATTTCCCACAACACCATAAATGTGTGGTAAATGCATAGTACATACAGAGTAGCACACAACAGGAATGGTAGCACGCTTCCTTCAGTCTAAGAGGAAAACTGGAGGAAGCCTATTTTACAGATGGAGAAATTAATTGAGACAGAATAAAATCTTCTTCTTGCACTTCTCTATAGAAGATTGCTTCTTTCAGTTCCTGATAAAGAAAGACATTCTCCTTGTGCAGCTCTTAGGAAATAACACCACCATTTTCCTTCCACCTGTACTGCTCCCATAATAACAGTAACACCTTCCTCTTAAACTGTTCTCCCCAGCAGTAGCTCTCACTCTGCTCTTTTATGCACTGAAGTGCATCTCAAGGTTCCCTTCAGCAGCCTGGGTCTGTACCACTCTCATGCCTCCCTTATGACAAAGGAAGCTTGGGATTCCCACATCTGATTTTTCCTGACAGTTTTGTAATAGCTGCTTTAGGCTCCCATCATGCTACTGGGGATGCTCTAAGCTGGGTTCTCCCCTGCTTTGCACAGGACACGGTGAGTGCAAAATACTCCCAGGCCCAGACAGCAGTTGGATTTATGCCTCCGGTTTGACTAAGCAGAAGGCAGAAAGGCAAAAAAAGGATCAAGAGCAGAGACAGATCTGCAGTTGTGATTGCACATGTCAGCAAGGGGCTCCTCCAAAGGCTGCGTAACAGCAGTCACTGAGAGTCCCAGCCCACTGTGCATTCAGAAAGCAATTGCTGGTGACATTTCTTCACATGCTCCTCCTCCTCAGAGAGAAGTTGGCAGGCTCTGAGTTGTCACACTTTTTGTTTGGATGTGGAAGGCCAATAAACTAGAAGTGGGGTCTGCTTCCTTTTGCTGAACTAAACAAGCAAGCAGGGAAAAAACAGTGCCTTTAATCTGATCAGGTATAATAATTTTTAGACTTGCAAAAATCTACGCTGGAGTACGAAAAGGTAAAAGTTTGCCCACTATCACCTCATGGAGACTGGGGGCCTTTGTCTGTCTCTCTCTTTAACCCTGCTAAGGACTCTTGAGAACAAGTGTTTAAGAATATATAACACTACAACATGTGGAAGATAGGTAACTTTTTGCAAGGACCATGGCAGCTAATCTACTGAGTAACTGTCTAAAAGGCTTATCAGAGAGATTTTCTCTGCAAAGCTGGTTCACATGACCAATGGCATCATATGATCCGTGGCAGCTGGTCAGTGTCTTGCCTCAGTGCCTAGTGGCTTGTTGTGCAAGCGTGAAAGCTCAGATACGCCTGATTTCTTTTAAACAAGCTCTTCATTTTGCTGCCAGTCAAGTGACTTAGCTTGGCTTGTGTTATTCTTTTGAAAAGACTATGTGCCTTTTGCTCTTTGAGAAATTTGCTGAATTGCTCATTTCCATGACCAGAATTCTCCATTTTCTGGGGCATGTTGGTCATCATTGCCCCACTGGGTCTTCCTCCAGTCCTGAGATGACAATAGCTTGTGTCGTCCTCACAGCAGCTGATGGACTACTTAGAGATTACAAACCACAGCATATTTGAAAAAGCCAGAGATGGAGTTTCAGATTATCTGGTAACACAGAAAAAAGCCTACACTTGTCACATTCATGCTTCATCAACTAGCATTCAGCCTGCCCAAACTGAGGCAAAATCTCTTCTCTTGGACACCTGAGAAACAATTATTTGTCAACACCACCTTTGGGTGGCTTCAAGCTATTTTTTACATTTTTCAGTTGGGGATTTTAATACTTCACATCAACTTCAAGCCTTTGCAGACCTTCAGAAACCAGAACACAGACGATAAAACCTGTATCCATCAGCCCAAATACAAATAACTCTTCTTTTCTGTGACATACCGCTGACACTCAAGCGGGTTGCATTTTAAATACGCTGAACTTCATTTGCGTTTATCAGTCCAAGTCACTGGGGCACTTTGTCTTCCCACGTTCCTGAGGTACCTCAGCATCCCCTCAGATGAGAGCCTCACTTGGTTGCACCTCTGCCATCCTCCTCACCTTCAGGACAAAAGAGAGATGGAGAAGATGGGCTTTGCAAGGTGAGAAAAAGACATGCCTGAGGTGGCCTCATTCTTCTCCAGGTCTCCTCAAATCCTGGCTGGTTCCTGGGACCACTGCCAGCCAGCTCACAGACCTCTCTGTGCTTCTTGTCTCTGCCGGATGAGGCATCTTAGCATGGGGTCTCATGAGAGAGACACCCTGGGAGGCAGAGTGGAGGAGGTCAGCCAAACAGAGTATGAAACTTAACAGGACTAAGTGTCTTTTGCAAGTATTTTCTAACCTGGAAGCTGTTGCAGCCAGACCCTAAACCCCAGGGCCAGGAGGAAGATCGGGGAGCTCTAACTAGTTCTCCAGACACCACCTGCCCTCAGCCTGTGCACTCTGTGCTGGGAAGGAGCTGAAATCAGTGCAGATGGTCTTCCTAGCCTTGAGCTGCAGAAGGTATTCCAGGGCTATCAGACGACACTGGGTACATAGCCACTGTAACAAACAACCTCCCAGCCACTACTCTGAGCTGATGGTGATAAAGCAAGATTCTGCTTTTGGAGTGGGTGACCATATTTCACTAAACAAGCTATTTTTGTTCCATCTAGTCATTCCAAATTGAACAAGAAAACTTGAATGTCTGGGGAGGCTGGCCTAAAAGAGAGGTACCTGAATATTATCATCTTTGTCTCCTTATAAAAATGCATTGTGTAAAGAAAAGACAACAGGATCCGTCCCATTGAATGCATAGTTACATATAGAGACATCCATATACGCAGCTAGCCAGCATTTGTGTGTCTACCTAATTCTGTCATTTTTACTTGGAAGAAAATTACAGACATCCAGGGTAGATTTGCAGACTGCATTTATAATTTACATCCATAATAGTTCTGAGCCACACAGTGCCCATTTAAGGGGACTACCTTGACCTTTCTTCATGCTGATTGTGTTGAGGTGTCTACAGAGCTAATCCCCAAGAAACACATTCAAATAACCTGAAGGCTTCTGCAGTGTGGGCTGATCCTGATGGTTTGTGGTTCTCTGAAGAGGCAAGTGTAGTCCGCTTACATTATATTTAAAACATACTCAAGGATGGGGAAGCACAAAAGTCTGGGTGGCAGAAGCACTCAACAAGAACACATACCTTGTGAATGAGGCTAGCATTTATATTAGCTCTGTAAGTCTTACCAGCTTTCTTCTACTGCCCAATTTTAGAAACAATTTGGGGAATATCCTTTCTTGTGCTATTCTGGAACTTCTGCTTGTAGTTGCAATCGAAACCAAGATCTGTGAAGACGTGTGGTGGTGGGAAGTCCCTACAGGTGACCAGAGCTAACTTCTGTATCCAAATACTCATCAGCTCAGGGAAGCCTTGAACACAGCTGAATTTTCAGCTTGAGCCATCTCATTGGGGAAAAAAGTGTACATAAAACATAGGAATGTAGGAATTAGCAAGTTGGATCACGCTGGTGAGCCACCCATCCCAGCTTTCTATCTCTAATGGCAAATGATGCTACTTGCTTCAGAAATAGCTGCAATTCTCATGTCTTTATAAGAAGCTTTTTCTTCCAAGCTCCTACTTTATTAATTTTATTTATTGTTGACAAAAGAGTATAGAAGAAGGCTGATGTAGGTTCTTACTTCATTAGAAACTGTCTGCCTAAAACAAGTAGGAATGATAATACACTGATAATCATTTCAGTTTTACCCGTACATCAGCTTCTGTCCCCGTGGGCAGAAGAGCACAGTGTTCAAAGTAAAGATTGCTGGTAGGGCCCCAGAGTGTTCTTCTGGGGCATCTTCTACCCCCAAAATAGAATAAATTAACAAATGTTTGTATAATCCATGCAAGCTGTGATACATATGCAGTCCTTTTGCGTTATGTCTTGGTAGCAGGACTCTGAGCTTGCTGTCCTTGAAGGCAGAAGAGCCTATGCTTTTCACATCACCCAGTTCTCTCAGTCATGTCCAGGGAGACCCTTAGCTGGGTTGTTCTCTGCAAAGCAGCTTACAGTCATGTTAAAGAATGACTAACAAAGTGAATTAATGAGTTCTGCTATTGCTTTAACCTTTTCACGCAACATAAGCAAGACAAAAAAATGCTTGAATGGGCTTATAGTCAAAATTCTGGATTTAATTACTCTTTTTTTTCCTTGAAGGCTCCTTAAAATTATGGTTTTTTAATGCTATCTGCTACAAGAAGGTAGATGAAAATGTATCTATTAAATGCACAGCTTTTTATCTCCTTTAAGTGTCAGCTGAGTTCCCATTCACCTTCCTCTGCCGTCCAAGAAAAGGCCAAGAAAAAAAAAGACAATATTTACAACTGCCAGTATATCTACCAGGAAAAAAACCCCAAAACTAAAAAAACACCCCAAAGAACCAGGAAAGACTGTTGCTCTTCCTTGTGCTTCTCGGCAGAAAAAAAAAAAGCCCAAACCCATACCATAGTATCATAAAAGTGACATTGCAAATAAGTTTTAAGAATTCTGCTTATAAGTATTGTCTAGGGGAATTTCTGATTGGAAGTGTATCTAATACGATAACTGAAACTTTTTTAATTACCCCAAACAATGGAAATTAAAAACTACATCTGAACTGACTGTGAGAAGAAATTAGGTAGGAATACATTTAGATCTTTCTGTTCTTTTTCAGTCAACTCTCTCTGATAAGTCACTTCTCAGCAGAAATGAATAGCATTGATGGGAAACACAAGATGCACTTTGTCCATCAGTAACACAAATATTGCAATTGAGGCTGAATCAGAAGGTGTAGCCTCTGTTATTTCCCATACCTTCAGACTGATAAATTAAGTTCCCCCCTGAGTAATTTAAGAAGTGTGGGCTTTATGAAGAAGCACCAACTTGTTTGAATGTAGGAGGAAAGCAAAAAGTCGACAAAGTGCGGTGGGCTGGCTGACCTGTGCTCAGGCTGTATGTTTTGCCTGTGTGAAGAGAAATGCTGTCCAGGGGCGTTCATGGTTTAAAACTATGGCAGAGACTCATTCAGAAAAGCTGATATTTTTTCTCCCCCCAGGATTTAGAGCTTAGGCTGACAATATTACCTGAGGAGACGGTCTTTCTAAGAACAAAATCAAATCCTTTGGGCCCTGAAGCACAGAGTCCCTTCCTCTGGTGCTGCCAGGAAAAGGAAAATTAGTCTGATCTGTGGTGCATTTCCAAATGCATGGCATAATTACCTGAATGGGACACGGAGGATGTGATCATTTTTACTAGATGTATGAGCCACACAGAGTTTAGATGCATGGATACAGAGCAGCTGCAGGGAAAAAAACCAACCCCAAAACCCAACCAAAAAACAAACACCAGATACGAAGGATCACCATAACATCATAACCCGTTCTGTGTCTGCTAGGGTTCAGAAAACCTTTCCTTCTATTGCTACAAAAGAGCTGTCCTGGTCCACTGGGCAAATACTTTGCTAAAAGTCGCTAGCCAGCTCTATTTACGTACTAGTTTGCAACACATCCAGCTGGCACCTGTTTAGAGTGGCAGCATTTTCTGAATAATGGCCTACACAGACTACTCAACTCCTGATGCATTTTTGTGAGGATAAAGGGCTTAAGAAGCCTAGCTCCCCTCAGAGTGCCTAGCCTCCTTCATTTTCCTCTAGCTGCAAAGCTTGCAAAAAGAAAGAGCTGGGACCCTGAAATGAACACTTTACCCAGCAAAAGAGTCCAGAGGAATATTTATGATCTGTGAAGCAGATGCAATCTGCTTAAAGTTTGGACCTAACTTTCTCTGTGCTCTGGACTTCCCTGTAACTTGCTAGCAGCCCCCCTCAGACCAAGCCTGTCCAGGGAAATTCCCTTTCTGCCTTCAGTATCCTCCTGAATGATTACATTTCAAAGTTTCTTTCAAATAAGCAAAGCTGCTGGCTCTCTCACCTCCATTTGTTTTAAAGGATCTATTCATTAGATAGCCACTGAACCAGAGACTGTATTACCATGATCTGACTGGAGAAGTCCAACCAGTAAAGCGGAGCTGGAAGAGGAGGAGAGCTGCCCATGGCTGAACACCAATGTGCAAGAGCAGTGGATATCGATGACTTCCTCAAGGTAAGCACAGGCTTTGTGCAAGTCACTTGCCCAAAGTGAAGGCTTGCACCTTTCATACATAAATCTGGAAACATCAGATGGCTGATTTGAAAACCAGTGATGAATGCTTAAATGCTAGATAAACAATCGACTGTTTTGATACTGTGTCAGTATGTTATATATAGAGAGGCTGGGTTTGGGGTCCAAGGGTGGGCATGCTTGATTAACTCTGATGTTGTTGATCTAGCCATTAGCATGATTATTATTAACCTTGCTTATTACAGCGCAGTGCCTAGGACTCTGCCAAATCAGGGCATCACCAGTGAAAGAGGGACCAGGTTTCTTCCTGAGCAGGCTATAGTCTGCACATAGCAGGTACCTGGGGTCCATGTGAGGAGAATGTTACCAGTTTGAAGGGACCTGGTAATCCTTTTCAAATTAAGAACCTGCTACCACTTTCCTGGCAAATATTTTTATAACCCAAACATAATAGCCTGGAGGGGTCTGCCATGAGTAGGCTCTCTGAAGTTAGGATGCAGGTGGATTTCCCTGGGGTGAGGATGGGGGCAGTGACGTGCCCATTTGCAGGGTCTGGCTTAGTGAGCAGGGTGCTGATGGGGCAGCTGTGGCTGCTTGACTGTGCTGCTCTCCCCAGCCAGCTCCACGGTGACTCCCCATCAGGGTCAAAGTGGTAAAAATGCTGAGGAAAAATAGGCTAGATTCATCTCTTGGCAAAATGGAGGGAAGTTTGAAACTGGTTTGGAAATTATTTCTGCATCATGAAAAGTTTACCTAAATATAAAATGCTTTCACTGAAAAAAGTAAGGTTTCCTCAGCTGAAAACGAACTATTTGAAATGAGAGTCAACTTCATGTACTTCTTCCACTTTCAGCAAAGAAAACCCCCAGCAGCCTGCCAAAAATGAGATTTTGAGAAGCTGTTCTTTTTTCTTCATTTTTTTCTTCAAGCTAGCACCAAAAAGTCTTGTTTGTTTTGTTTGGTGTAGGTCAGTAAAAGCGGAGTCGCAGATTTACCCAGCTCACCTGTGGTTGGCTCAGCAGGGTTTCAAGCAGAGCCTGATTTTCGCTTTCAGTTTGGCTCTTAGCTCACTCGTGCAGAAGTTGAGCTTTGAGAAATCCCCAAAGACAAAGCCTGATCACAGTACTACAATTAGTCAAGTGCAGGATTTTCCCGTCATCTGTTTATAACTGACTGGAGAGTTTCTTGGGTTTTTTTGTTATTTTTCAAAAACATTTCAGGTAGGGGGGTTTCAGGGATTATTTTTAGAGATAGTATACGAAGAAAAGAGAAGTATAAGAAGATAAAAAATCCATTTGACTTGATGTTTGTGAGACATAATCCGTGTACACATTTTCTTGTGTAGAAGTAGGGTTACTGCTGTTAGCCAAGGGGAGATGGATGCTCATTGCTGGGTTTCTGGGAGGCTGTGATCCAGGGCCACCACGGGGCCAACCTTACAACTACAGATAAGAGGAGAGCGTGGCTGGCTGTAGTTAAATATTGCTGTTTGCCCAAGAAAGTGAGGAGTTGTCTCTTTAGATGCCTCTGGATGTGTTTGGTCCCTTTTAGATGTTTATTCTTTTCCCATCTTGTAATTGGGCCCTTATTTTGCAATGAAGTGGTGAAATTGGCACATCAGAGTCATGGTCTGAGCCAGGAGAAGGGCCAAGAGTGAGATCTGGCCTTGGCCTCACAGGATTATGTGAACAACACTTTGATGAAGCTGATGGAAACTGCACACAGGTGAGAATTGCAGGATGAGGGTGTATCAAGTAGAAGAGAGACATTTTTCTTTTTTCCTTAGGAAAACAGGTTACATGGACACATAGGTTCATCCACCATGCCAGGCCAGGAAAGAGTCCATGAAATCATCTAGTCTGGCTGCATGTCCACACTGGAGTTTCAGCTGATTAGTCTTAGAGCGAGCCCAGCCAGCAATGTGTGTCTGACTAAAATACTTCTGCTTTCAGTTAACACATACACCCCCTCAAAAGGCTCTTCCTTTCTACCTGGAGATCTCAACAGAAACACCGCCATTTACCTTGATTTTTTTTTCGTGGTTCAAACTTTCACAATTGCTTATTAACAGTGTCATTATTTCCACATTTTATTTTTCCCAGCTTGTAGAGCTACCAATTCTCCTAACACCTATTTCTGCTACTTTCAAAAGCTCCTTGTGGCAGCTGTTTCCCCTACATAAATGAATCTACACACATACCCTGAGTCATCACCTAATCTTCCTTGAAGTAATCTGTATGGATTGATATCCTCCAGATTCGCACTGCAGAGCTTTCTCAAACCTTGCAGCAGTTTTTATGGGATCTTTCTGCAGTTTCATCAAGTTTCCAAACTCTTTAAAAAATCCAGACACCAGCGTGTCGACAATCCTTCTGTTCCAGTGTTTCAAACACTTTTGTGAGGTGAAATTAATTTCCTTACTTCTGCTGTTTTTGATATACCCAAAGGTCACACCAAACTTTGAGTATATAAAAGCTACCTTACACATGGTTGTCTTGTTAACAAACAGCTGAAAGTCTCAAGGAAACCCAAACTCATACCCAGACAGAACTTTGATAAATTTTCTGTAATCAGATACACAGTGTAGAGACCAACTCACAAAGAAGACAAGTCATTTTGATCAAGAGTGTTTCTAAGAAGCAAAGGGCTTGCATGCAGTTGATACATAGTGAGGACAGGGATAAGGTATCCTCCTGGATGAGTTTTGTGGGGTCAGGCTGGATACAAGAGGCTTAGAAAAACAATAGTTGACAGTATTTATATTATTTGATTATGTTGTTCAGTAAGAAGCAGATGCAATGAGTTTGGCCAAAATTCCTTCTCCTGCCTAGTGGTGGGCAACTCGGTGGGACTTGACATTAAAACAAATGGCATTTTGCTTTTATGGCTATAACTGATTTAAAATTAAATACCACGTCCACTGAGGGACAACTGTTGTGCAGGAAGCACCAAGGAGGTGCTTTATCCTCCAGTGAGAGCTCCTCCTGTCCCTTGCTTTTCACTGGGTACTTGAAATCTCAGCGACTGCCATTTCTTTCATATGCAAAAGCAGCAGCATTGCCTCAGGCTGCAGCTTTATGGGACTAATTTCTGTGCCCAGGTCCCCTCTCATTAATCCACCAATACATGTGGAGCAGGGGAACAGAATCACAGAATCACAGAATGGTAGGGGTTGGAAAAGACGACAGGAGATCATCTTGTCCAACCCCCCTGCTTGAGCAGGTATACCTACAGCAGGATGCACAGGACCGCGTCCAGGCAGGTTTGGAATGTCTCCAGGGAAGGAGACTCCACAACCTCTCTGGGCAGCCTGTTCCACTGCTCCGTCACCCTCACAGTAAAGAAGTTTTTTCTCATGTTTATGTGGAACTTCCTGTGCCCCTTGTCCTCTTGTTGGGCACCACTGAAAAGAGTCTGCTCCCACCCTGTTGACACCCACCCTTCAGATATTTATAAGTATTGATAAGATCCCCCCTCAGTCTTCTCTTCTCCAGGCTGAACAAACCCAGGTCTCTCAGCCTTTCCTCATAAGGGAGATACTCCAGTCCCCTGATCATCTTGGTAGCTCTCCACTGGACTTGCTCGAGCAGTTCCCTGTCCTTCTTAAACTGGGGGGCCCAGAACTGGACACAGTACTCCAGATGTGGCCTCACTAGGGCAGAGTAGAGGGGGAGGATAACCTCCCTCGACCTGCTGGCCACGCTCCTTTTTATACACACCAAGATACCATCGGCCTTCTTGGCCACAAGGGCACAGTGCTGGCTCATGATCAGCCTGCTGTCCACCAGCACCCCCAGGTCCTTCTCAACACAGCCGCTTTCCAGTAGGTCAGCCCCCAACATGTACCAGTGCATTGGGTTGTTCCTCCCCAGGTGCAGGACCTTACATTTGTTCTTACTGAATTTCATGAGGTTCCCCTTGGCCCAGCTCTCCAGCCTGTCCAGGTCTCGTTGGATGGCAGCACAGCATATCAGCCGTATCTGATATGCCATATCTGGCATACCAGCCACTCCTCCCAGCTTGGTATCATCAGCAAACTTGCTGAGGTTACACTCTATCCTTACATCCAGGTCATTGATGAATATATTGAACAGGACTGGACCCAGTACAGGCCCTTGGGGAACACCACTAGTTACGGGCCTCCAACCAGACTCTGCCCTGTTGATCACAACTCCCATTGAACCACTGTGACTGCACCCCAGCCCTAATTCCTTCAGTGTCTGAGTTATTGTGGAGGGTTAAGAAGCGCAACTGGATTTTCTACCTCATTTACACCTGGCTCCATGAGAGGTAACACTCAAATCTTCAGGGACCTCAAAGAGAGCGATATGATGTGAAGCACACCTTCAGGACATACGAAGGTTCTCCTACGTCAGACAACTGCAGCTTCGCTTGGTTGTTCCCTGCCTCGCTCACAACTCACCGCATGCCTTTTACTCTGCAAAGCAGGTGACAGGGTCACGTGTGGAATGAGAAACACGAGCGATTCTCCAGTAATGCCCTCCTCTTGTGCAATGAAAGGAGCACACCCACGTACATGGTACACACTGCTTCCTCCTGAATTCTCACTTGCTATGCCAGCATGGTAGAAGGGAGCTCAGGGCTGACGCAGAATTGCAAAGGTTTTGCTGCTTTGGTTGACATTTAACTATTAACCAGCTTTGCAGGGACTGAAGTAAAAGGTGCTGTTTGTAGGAGGTGATGTGTGGATGGGAGAAAGAGTAGGAGTAGTAGGTGTCATACAGTAAGAGCTGTTTGATCGAGTTTACCCATTTTAACCTTGGTTTTCTTAAGGACGGAGCCCTTCTGGGTCCCCTGCAGCCATGCAAAGCTCCCAGCACCCGTCCTTGGCTGACCGTGGGTGCTAAGTACTCCCGGGCCTGACTAGCAGGAGCCTGCCTGGCAGTGGAGGCACTGGATAACTGCATGACTGGGCTTAAAAGCCTGTCAAATATGAGAGCACAGACGGGGAGTGGGTGGAAACCCTCTGGCTCCATTCATGCAGGTGGCTGAAATAGCCTGTACAGGCTGACACCATGGCACAGTCTGAATCTGATCTCCAAACAAGCCTGGAGCTGTCTCACCATGCTGAGGAGAGACTTGCCCAGGTCTTCTAGCTTCAGTGAGTGCCGAAGGCTCTCTGTCAGGGAATGAGCACTGCCTCAGGCACACGTGAGCAAGGGAAGGATGAAAGTTACTTGGCTCAGCTCAGCCCTGGGGCTTATCATAGCATTGGGAGGGCCCTGCAGCCCTTCATCTCTCATTTTTCCTGCTCTCAAAGGTGCCTGTCAATGCTGGCACAAGGGGGCCGCACAGGAACATGCCAAGTACTGGGTAATAACAGAACCCAGCTCTTAGTTGCTTCTCATTCACCCATAAATCTCAGTATTCCTCCCTGGGGAAGATGCTGAGGAGGAGGACAAACTGAGTTTCCTGTGGGCATGCAGGAAACCAGTGGCACAACATACAGGACTGAAAATTAGGTGGAAAAGGAAAATGCCTGAAAAAGCCTGAAACACTTAGTCTGGCTTCACTCTGGCTTTAGCTTGGAGTCCCACCTTGGTCAGCTCTGGGCACTGAAGTGGGCCTGTGCAGGTTAGCAATGTCCTCCCACTGCTGCAGGTCAGAGGAGCTCACCTTCAAGCCCACTGCCAGCAGGTGCACAGATTTGCTTTTCAAATCAACCCTGGGAGGGCCCTGCAGCCTGGGCACTGGGAGGGTCTCCCTGAGACACAACGGAGTGTGAGGGTGGGAAAAGAGGATCCCTGTGAGGGTTATGGGGGACTCAGAGACACGTAGCTAAAGCAGGGCTGCACAGCCAGTGCTAGATGGACTCATGGAATGGGAATATGGAGAGGGCCAGGGACATCCTCTCCAAAAGGCCCGTAGGCTGCCACCACTAAATCCCAAGCGCAAAAGTGATTCAGGCTCTCAAGATGCTTTAGAAAAAGAGACTTCTGTGTTTGTGATTATTTGACCCAGCAGCCCTGGAGCCAAGGAGGCACAGAAATGAAGGAGATTCGCTGGGTGTGGGTCTGGGCCTCCAGAGGGGCTGCTGCTCCCCACTGCACTCAGGCTGGCACGTGACCACCACCTGCATATGGGTCTGCACAGCCAGGGCTTGGGGTGCAGGCACCCCCCAACTAGTGCAACACACAAGTCATCCATCCCATCTTCACCTCACATTCCCCCATCCGGAAGTTGCACTTCCCTGCCTGAACTGGGGGGCCTCACAGGAAACTCCTGGGGCAGCACCAGGACGGAGACATGTGCTTTTTACCTGCTTCTCCCCAGTGCTTTTCCAGGCACGACTGTAGCTTTGAAATGCTCCTCCCTGGGCTGGACAGGCAGTTTCTGTGCCAGTGTTAGCAGATCCCCTGCTCATCCAGTCATGGTGACAACCCATAGTGAGCACAGGGCTGGGGACCTCCTGCCAGGCTGAGGAGGGGAGAGGATTTCTCACTTGCTCCCACTCCTGCCTGGTTTCATTCCCACAGGTCTTCTTCTGCCCAACATCCAGTGCTTTCCCCCTATCTTTTCTCCATGGGCAGCCGGGGTGATGGAAGCTGCCACCGGGAGAGCCGGCAGGGCAGGACACCCGGCTGCCATAGAAAGCAGTGGCTGCTGGTTGCTTTACACACAGGGAAAATGTGCAAAGGTCCTGTGTTGTGTCTTCCGAGAGGCAACAGCTTTGCCTTTGTGCCTGATAAGAAACTTTACACCCCTACAGGGGAGAGCACTGTGGAAGGTCAAGGTGAAAGTCTTCAGCATCCATGGGGAAGCCGGGGTTGTCCCGCATGCCCCGAAAACAGCCATGTGCCCCTGAGTGGGTTTCGCAGGATGCTCCTCAGGCAGCCCCAGTTAGAGGAGGTAGATAGTGCTGTTATCGTGGACATAGACTCCCAAATGCTCTCGTAGCACCAGGGAATCTCTCACCCAGGTCTGATCTATGAAATGAACAGGGCAAAATGGGTTTTGCTGGGTGGGCAAGGGAGCTAAAGAGACCAGGGCTGCATCATTGGCATGGCCGGGTCCTGTCCATGTTCTGGGCTCAGGGCAGAGTATTGGCTCTCACAGAGTCCTCACCCAACGACTGGGGAGACAACAAACACAGGCCGTGACAATGCTGGCATGTTGCATGGGCCTGGCTCTGGGGTCACCTGGCATGGGGCAGCCCACATCCTTGCTGTTCAAGGCTATCACTGTGCCAAGCAGGGAGACCTTGTCCAAGCCACCTGCTGGGAATGGTGCCAGTTTCCATACAGTGCTGAGGAGCTGCTGGCAAGGGCTGGCTGGCCCAGGCAGAGCCATGCTGGGAACACCTGAAGACTTTCTGACAGGGATGATCCTGTGACAGTGATGGACAAAGTCCCCAAGAGCACCCCGTTTGCTAGCAGAGCTGGTGCCCTGGCGAGCCCAAGGCTGATGCTCTGTTGCAGGAGACCTCTGTGGGCTGCCATGGACTGCTGAGTGTGGGGAAGTCCTGGCTGGAGGCCCTGGAAGCACCACCAGCAATTGTCAGGGTTACCCCCGCTCCTGGCAGGGTCAGGAGCACCAGTCCTCCCACGCATTAATGGGCTGTACATGCCTTTCCAAGATTTCCAGGTGCTGCAGCAAACACCGTGCAGAAAACTGCTGAGGCAAAAGGAACAGCAGTTGACTAGGGGGAGGCATCAGCAGGGAATCCCCCCCTCCAGTCAGCCTGCAACCCCCACCAGAGCAATGCTGCCCCCCCAAGCCCCCCACCCCAGCTGGGTGTCTCCCTGCTGGCTCTCCGGGGCCCGGGGTGCCAGTGGTCTGCATGCTTGTGCGCTGCCGGCCGTGCTGCCTTCCCCACGGCAGCAGCACGGGGGAAATGCCAGGCATGAATGTCAGCCTTGGGACGCCTACAGCATGTTTCCTTTCCACCAGCAGACAGGATGTAAGCTGTCACGGGTGTTAATTAGCCTTTGCAGAGACCTGCAATGTGACACTCCTGATTTTTGTCAGTGCATCTCTCGGTTTGAGGCTATCTCTTCTTCTCAGACCAGTCTTTTGACAGGGCCACAGCACTGAAGCCCCCATCGCTGTAAGGCCTTTTACAAGCTCTCTTTTCTAGGTGCAAGACTTTTCAAAAAAACACAGAATCCTGTTTTCTAAAAGCATCCTGCAAGTGCTGCAGAGTACTGGCTGTTTCTGGATAAAGATGTGTTTGTCCAGATGTCTGCAGTACTGCTGGGCTCAGCTGAGTCCTAGATGTGTCCAGTAGCAGCATTGCATTGCCCCTGCACATTTCTTGTGGCACATACATGGGAATAGTTGTGTGTATGCAGAAAGGTCAGAAAAACCTTTTCTGGCTTGCCTGAGAGTTTCATTTAGAAATGAAATTATATTATTAGCTGTTTAGAGATAAGCTGGTTATGACTGAGGCTTGGACACATAGTAAAAGTTTTACCACTTTAAACAAGGCGTTTTGGTGGAAGCACAGACTCTGCCCCCTGTGGAATAACTGTACGGTTCAGTATCTGGGAGGGAGGGAGCTGCTGCCCAGCAGCTGCATGCTGCTTGTCACTGCCCACCTGATAAGTGTCCTGCTCCCATCAGTCTGTAGGTAAAACAGAGCAAGTGAGTGCTCCCGGGTTTTCTCCAGGGGAAAATCTCTAGTTTAGTTCAAGCCCCCTCACTCAGCACCATAATACAGCAGTAGCAGACTCTGTACCAGAGGTTTGAACTCCCACCCACCAGCCTTTGCTGCTGGCTATAACTTCCAGACAGGGAATGGTGACAAGTAGGAACAGGGCAATAACACCTGAAATCCCTCCAGTCATTTTGAAGCTGCATGGATGCCCCATGGGACATCTGCATGTGGGGACAATGTGGATATCTCTCTCGTCACGCTGGCAGCATGGGCCCTCCAGGACGTCCTGCAGCGGGCTAACCCTTATACGGGAGACACCTCAGCTCCCGATTCACCACATCCGATTCATCCGATCATAGCCCACAGTGGCTGGTCTTGGAGCCACATGTATGTGTCTGGTGACATCAGTCAGTGGCAGGGCGATACTGCTTCAAAACATGCTTAGGTTTCCTGGTGTAAAAACCATGCTTTTGGAGTTCATTGAACAAATTTGGATTGCAACTTTCATGAGACTAATTTATCAAAAGCACAAAGGCGTGTCATGCAGGCCAAGTTTCTAGAGCTCACGTGAAAGTTAGAAAACAGGTAGAATGAAAGTTTTAAGGTCTCTACCAACAACTATGACAGATTTTTCCCACTGAGAAGCTTTTTAGTTTAGGTGATATTTTTAGTGTTCTTTTCAACAAAAACATAACATTTCCAAAGAAAGCAGACACCATCTATAATAATGTCAGCTAACCTCTGAGTTTCTCATCAGAACAGTTTCTACGAACTGTTTTGAACCAACCTGCTCGAGAAGCTGAATATGTTACTTCTGTGTTTATAAATAGTCCTGTTTTCACAAAACTCTTTCTCGAGTAAACTGCTCTCAATTACTATTAAGTACTTTCAGCTATTACTTGTATTACAAAAAAAGAGGGATTCCCGTATGGATCAGAGTCCTGTTATGCTAACAGTTAATAAAGGGACAAGTCTTACTATGAAAAAAATCGTCTTTTGGGTTTGCTCCAGATCTCTGCAGTTCCTGACTATCTTATGCCTACCTCCAAATGAATCAGCCCCATCGCTGTGTTGAGTGCCTCCTGATGTTAACAACTCCTTTCCTCGCCATATCCCTATGAGGAAAGGCAGCATTATTAACCCCATGTCACGGATGGGGACTTGTGGTGCAGAGAGGTGAAATGTCACGTTGAAGATGATACAGGTTGTCTGGACCAGAGCAGGGGGTGGACACCCACTCTTCCCTTGAAAGGCAGCACCCCACCCACTATGCTTCCATATGGCTGGTGCTGTGATAGTATTACTTTTTTACTCGTTATTTTGCCATCAGTCAGGCTATGAAAGAAAACTTACGGTACTATCGTCAGCTGGTTAAACAAGGGAGCTAAAGCATTTGGCTAGTATAAGCACACCAAGGATGAAAAACAGAGGAAGAGTGTAAAAGTGAATGAAAAGAAAAAGTGAAGGGCAGGAGCAGCATGGTTGTCAAAAAGCAGTAGGAGAGTATAGAAAGGAAATCAAACCTTCGAGGTGACCTTGTAAAACTCCCCAGTGTTACCATAACCCCCCTGATTTCACCCTCAGAGATCTTGTTTTGCAGCAGCCTTCCCTTGACTCATCTACACCTGCCCACTTCAGTCCTGTGGCCAGCAAGAAACCCTCCCACCTCCTTTAACCACAGCCTTCCACACAAGGGTCTTTGCCGTCAGCCCCTAGACTCCGCATGACTCACCCCCTCTGTACCTCTGCAGATATTTCCCTGAGCTTTCTCAGCTTGGCAAGGCAACTCTGTCACACCATTGAAAAAAAAAAAAGGCGACTAAATATGGTTGCATGATGACAGGAATCAGACCTTCAGTGTTGGGATGGGATCCAGCATCTCTGTAGAAGAGTCCAGTACATGCTGTGCCTCCCTGCTTGGACCTGGCTGCCTGGGCAGGGGAAGGAGCCAGGGCAACACAGAAAAGATCACACAGAGCCCAAGCTCCCCCAACTCCTTGGTCTATCAGTGTGAAGACCCCCCAAACAGATGTTTCCGTCTGCAAGGAAATACAGTGCTAGCTTCATTATCAGGCTGGAAATCAAGACAGTGGTTAATTAAATGTCTTTCTCAGCGTCACAATAAAAAAACTTGCCTTACTCTCCTGAAAGCCCAGTTGATTGCCGTCTTCAGTACACTGCTCCTCTCATCTTCTGCAATTGCCTCTGCAGTCATGGCAAGAGTTGGTCTGGGTCCCTGACCTCTCCAGCACTACGTCAGTGGAAAACCCAGTGGAAAACCTTTGGAGTAGGAACTGATGGTTGGACTTGATGATCCTAGAGGTCTTTTCCAACCTTAATGATTCTATGATCCTGTCCCCATAAATGTTTGAAGAGGATGCACCTTGTTTAATGTCTTCCCCAGCAGGAGCAGGTATGAAATTAGCACCTAATGAGCAATATGCAAACTCAGCCTCAGAGGTACAGAAGATGCCCGGTACAAAAATAAACATCAACTGTCAGGAAATGTCCTCTAGACAACATCCCAGGGAATAGGTTCCTTCAGGGTCTCAGTTTGCTATGGATGATGTGTGCTTTAAAACAAAAGGTTTGCCCTACTTCTTGAAGTTTGTCATTGATAGTTTTCCAACATAAATCCAAAGGATTTCTGATTGGCATTTGGTTAATAACCAGAAAGTAAGCATGGGAGTATGCTCATGTTACCTTTTCCTAATGCTGCTGATAATTGCTCAGGAGGTCCAGAAACCAGACGCTGCAGTGACTTTGGTCACAAGCTCACTCTTCTGTCAATGTCTGGATCTGCACTAGTTGGTTAGAGTGTGTCCTGCATGCTACTGCAACCAGAAATTGGTTTGAGAGCTGAAGGAAACTTAATCTCTAGGCAGTTGAATCTGCAAGATGAAAAAACTCATCAGTTTTCTGGAAATTACTTATGGTTCAGTTACTACAATCTCCCGCATTAGCCCAGTCAGGTAGTTTGTGAATCTCTGTAGGGGAAAGGGAAGATCACCATTTAGACTGAGAACAATCAGGAATGGTTCACAGGTTTGGCAACCAGATCACAAAGGCTTTCGCCTCCACTTGAAATTCGTCCTCGCTGTATAGTGGCTCCAGTAATTGCTCTGTGATATTTGTATAGCTTACTACCTGCACAGAAAAATTCAGGGGATATTCCATTTGTGACTGCTCTGAATCCTGAATGGTGATAGCTTTATGAAGGTGAGCTCCTTGTGATAATTCCAACTTGTGACAATTTTCCTGCTATTAAGTGTAATAGAGCCTTTTCTATTTATGCTTCTGTAGGTTCAGATGTTCTGGACCATGTCTGCAGGCAGCACGTCTGGTGTGTTGCCCAAGATGGCAAAGTTTTTTGGAATACAGAAGACATTTTTCATTTAAAGCCTGATTATTTTGTGCCAATCACAAACAAAAAGCTCTTTCCATAGGGCTTTGTGGGCCTTCTCTGCTGCGCCGTGTCACAGTGAAGCCACAAGTGGCTTGGCCACGGGGCTGGGAGGTCTTGGGGAGGGACTGTGTGGCACAAAGGAAGCTGGGTTTAACCTGACTTTCACACAAACCTCTTCTGCACCTCAGAGGTTTTGTGTATTCATTGACCCAAATGTACTCAGTGGAAATGATGCTTCCTTTTGCGAGATGAGGTGATTCAAGGCCTTTGTGGCCATTAGCGCTGGGAGGCAGGTGCTGGTAAAGCAGTTGAGGCTCTGCCTAGGCTATTTGGTGGGATTAGCACCAGCTCAAGGGATAGGCAAAGCAGGCAGTCACCTAGGTGAGCAAGCTGCTGAGAGTGTGAAAACCATCACAGCTTTCCCGCTGCCCGCACTGCCTGGAGAGTGATGACCCTTGGGCAGCCAGGCTGGCTGTGGAGGCAAGGCTCTGGGTGAAGGGAGGCAGCAGCTCCTGCTGAACCGCTGCTTGGAGGAGCAGCAGCCCCTGCTCTGCCCTGTCCCAGCTCACCACCTGAAGCACAAACAAACCTGGGTCCCAAGGGGTATTTCTCCCAGTTCTGCTGCTTGCCCTCTCCCATCCTTTTGCCATCATAGGAGCAGCCCGGTGCTGGCACCTGACGTTTACTTGTCTTGCTGAGATACCTTAAACTGGCTTTGTCTGGAGGGGCAGTAAATGGGGGACACTGCCAGAGCATAACCAGGCCACAGGCAAATTAGCTGATGGCACCAGCAGCAACAGAGATTACACCATCGGGAGTGCACTGTGCTTTTGCTAAATGCTGCCTCCTACAGAAATGAGAGGAAGGACCTATATTGTGCAGGGGGATGAGGCACCAGGACCACTTTCCTGCCCCACTGGGTCTGTTCTCACAGGCAGAGGTCTGAAAGCCAAAGCCAGAGGCTGGGGCGGGCAGGGACTCAGGGCTGGAGGGAGAGCATGACTGCCCCCCCAGCCGGCCGCCCATCACCAGCCAACACAAGGATGCTGCTGTCTCCTTCCTATAGAGACATCAACAGCCCCTTTTTCCTGCAGGCTCAGGCTCCTGGAGTTTGTAGGGCTTGCAGGGGGGTGGGGGTTGGTGGTAGTGTTTTTCACCTGTAACACCTAGTAAATTATTGCATCAAAGAAAACAGAGCAGTGAGTCCTGGGCATTTGTTCAGTATTTGAGTTCCACCTGTCCCCCCAGGCTGTAGGATCATTCTGGGCTCTGAGATGGAGCCATATGGCAAGCCAGGAGGTGTCACACAGAGCCGCTGGACAGACTTCAATCAGGAATGTTTCCAGTGAAAGGAAAATGTGTTAAACTCAGCCTTTCTCACAGTCTGACAGCTCCTGATGTTCATGTCAAGAAACAAATGCAAAAAATGTGCTCACTCTGAAGAGAGACATAACTGAAGAATAATTAACTGCAAGTGCTCATACAGCACAACTTGCTCCATTCACCAAGCGAGGAATGCTCAAGGACTCAGACTTTGCTGCCTGAAAACCCAAGATACTGCTGCTCTTCTTGCCTTTCCTCTGTAAGCTTTTTTTTTTCAAACACATAACGAGCCTACTTGCAATACCACCAGGCCCAGTTAGCAGTGCCGTTTGACTAACTGGGCTGGGTTTGTTAGAGGATAGAAGGGAAGTCAGGGCATTGCAGTGAAGTAGATGCAGTTCAAATTATAGTGTTCCTCTGTTTATTGGAAATCAGTTTAATGAAGGAAAGTGGCACTGCCACTAACATCAGAAGAAATTTCCCATCAGTTTGGCTAGGCAAGCCATGACCTGTAGCAAAATAAGGCAGTAAGTGCTATCACAGCCAACTCTTCTCCCTGTTTTAAAGGCTTTGCTACTCAAAAGAAAGAAAAACAGTTAGAAAGCAAAAAACTGAAATGCTCTGCAGGGGAAACTGCCAACAGAGGCTTCTCAACAGCATAGGCAGAAACTAATACAAAAAAGGAGCCAGCACTGGCAGCCCTTGTCATGGGGTGGGAGAGATGGGCTCGCACAGGCCTGGTGGAAGGGCAAGAAGAGCAGCTGGGGGCAATGCCATGAGGTGCAGTTCCCACCGCCTCTCCCCTCTGTCCCTTCTACAACAGCAGCCCACGACTCTGCCAGCTCAGCTGCCCCGGGCACCACATGTACGCTCCTCCATCTACAACTCGCCTGGGGTTCTCTAGTGCAGGACACTGACAGCAGCGCTGCATGATATGCGCACGCACAAGCCAAGGTATATCGCTTTGTTCCTGGGCATCAAACATCTGTGCAGACACTGTGTATATGGCATACTATGTACGTACCTGGCTGAAGGCAACCATAGCTTGCTCAAACCTTTGCTGAATAAGAGCGATGGTGCTGAACAATGGCGGGGAAGAACAGTCTTGAGGGGCTGAAAATGAGAATGAATTTGTCATCAGTTTCCCTCATCCACCAAAGCTCCCACAAAGGTGAGGGATTTGAGCATTTAAACAAGTCATTGCTACAAAATGTGTATGGGGAGAAGATAAAGTCTCTTTGTGCTCCTAACTCTTGGCTGCTGACAAATTTTCCCCTGAGTGCCAGGGCTCCAAGCCTGGCAGTGGTCAGCACGACAGCCACTGCCCCACGGAGCCAGCCGAGCACCGCAGTACTGGCCAGGGCAGGTGCACAGCTGCAGCACCATAGGCAAAGCCCTGGAGCCACCAGCCAAGGCACCCTGGTGGGTGTCTGCCTAAATTAGGGCAACCTCAGCATCAGCGTCTGCATGAGGGCTGCTCACCCCAAGCTCCTTTTACAGGCAGTGGGGACACATGGGCACTTGTAGGGCACCATTCTTCCTTCCCTGCTTCTGCTGCAGACTTTGGGAGAAGAGGAGCCATGTCCTTTCCCAGAAGTGCCCACTTCTCCACATTGGCTATAAAAGGCCCCTGGAGTAGCTGGGTTGGATACAGACCTCCATGCTCTAACTCTGCAACACAGGGTGAGAGAAGGCTGCTCTTGGTGAGCCCAGCTGGGCTCCCAAAAGCAAGCTGGGTGCCCTGCAGAGGCAGGAGAGCTGGCTTCGCTTAGAGGTGGGTAAGCTGCCTGACTCTTAAAAAGCTCAGATCCCTCAAATCTGTGCTTCGGGACAGTGGGCTCTTGTGGCCACCCACCACCCGAACACGAGCACAAGCACCAGGGAACAAGGCTATTTTGGGAACAAGTGACACAGCAGGGGAGCATCAGAAGCATGAAATGGCTCCTTGCTGCCAGGCGTTGACATGAGGCCTATAAAGGGTGGGTTAGCGCCCTTTGGGGGATGCCTCTCTTATTAAAGTCATATTTGCAGTATTTTTTTGAAATAGTTGAAAAGCAGGGTGATATATTTACAGACAACTTTCTGAATATTTGGCCCTGTTTACTCAGTGGGAAAAGAGTAACTAAAAATGCCATCTGCTTTTTATTGAAACTTTGTCCCAAATTAATCAGAATTTCAGCAGCTTTCACCTCTAACTCACATATTTACTCCTGAAAGTTGTTAGCAGCATACCACTCCATGTGGTTTACAAATGGCAAACAAGCCTTATTATCTGTGTCTGCAGATCTTCTCTCCTGGGAGAACTGGAAAAGTGGCCTCAGTCTTCTGCTGGGGAGTCACGGAGGGTGGGGGGAGAGAGAGAGAACACCAAGTGCTGCTGCCAAAGCTGGAGGTGAGATGAGGAACTGACATTTCCTAGAGGACAGAAACCAAGAAGATCTCATCGAGTCAGTGCAAACCAGCCCAGCGCAAAGGCGGGCACCTGTGAGTGGAGCTGGAGACACCGAGTGCTTTGTGAGGATGTTGGGGACCGAGCACTGTGAAGGGTGATGGGGAGCTGAGCTTGCTGAGACCACCCCCATGGTGCCCCGGCCCGTGTCATCCAAAGCAAATGCGGTTTCCCAGAGGAGATGAGCAATGCTCCTGGCTGTTATCACCAGAGAAAAATAAAGCAATAGTGGGAGAAGTCACCTTGCTCTCACTGCAGGGAAAGATGCTAGCACGCTAAGAACAGTAAAAGACAGGAGTGGGCATGCTGTGGTATCTCTGGCTCTGGAGGAGGACTCAAACACCAGGGATGACACTGGTATATTTACCTCTGATTTATACCTGGTTTATACCAGTTTGACACTGATATATTTAATCCTGCGGCCTCTCTGCATGTGGGAGCTTGTGTGACAGGAGTAGGTGACACTGCTCCAAACCTGCGGAGGAGCTGTTTTCTGAATGCAATGGTCGTTCCCATATTTGTACTGTCATGGCCCTTTTTGCTGCCTACCTTTGTCAAATACCTGAAAATACACAATTGGAAGCCAAAGAAATGAACATTGAAATTGTTTATTACGCACATGTGTCTGTTATCAGAGCAGCGGGTTTTTTCTTTGATAAACATTTACTCATTATTACCAGAAACTTTTCTGAAGTCAGCTGCTCAACAAAAGGTCAGTACGTGACCAAGCCCGTGTTGCTTGCACAGTCTGTGCATCTCTGGGCTTGCAGTGTCAGGATAAATCCCCAGTCTAGTGATGCAAATAGATGCACACTGCATCAGAATCCTGACCCAGGCAGAGGTCTGTTGTCTCCCCAGCTTACTCCCTTGTGTCATGAGCTCTGACCATACCAGCTTATAAAACCATCAGTGTTGTCTGTCATCCTGCTTCCATTTAAACCCACAAGGTCTGTTCAGTGCAGACTCCCAAACAAGACGCACGTGGGAGGGCAGACGCTGCTTTCTTAATCTGGTGCAACATCTGCCAGCAAGTGGCACCGAGAGGTCAGCCCATGTGCTGGTTTTGGCTAAGAGAGAGTTAATTTTCTTCACAGTAGCTAGTATGGGGCTGTGTTTCGGATTTGTGCTGAAAACAGTGTTGATAACTCAGAGACGTTTTCGATATTGCTGAGCAGTGCTTACACAGGGTCAAGGCCTTTTCTGCTTCTCACCCCACCCCACCAGCGAGTAGGCTGGGGGGGGGGGGCNGACCAAAGGGATATCCCACACCTTATGATGTCATGCTCAGCATATAAAGCTGGGGGAAGACTAAGTGGGGGGGGTGTTCGGAGTGATGGTGTTTGTCTTCCCAAGTAACCGTTAGGTGTGATGGAGCCCTGCTTTCCTGGAGATGGCTGAACACCTGCCTGCCCATGGGAAGGAGTGAATCAATTCCTTGTTTTGCTTTCCTTGTGTGCATGGCTTTTGCTTTACTTATTAAACTGTCTTTATCTCAGCCCATGAGCTTTCTCACTTTTAGTCTTCTGATTCTCTCCCCCATCCCACCAGGGGGGAGTGAGTGAGCAGCTGGGTGGTGCTTGGTTGCTGGCTGGGGTTAAACCACAACGGCCAGGAACCATTTCTGAACCCACCTAGGGCCAGCCGGAGGCACACTGTCTGCAGAGAAGACAGGGGATGCTCAGGGAAATGTAACCTTCCCGACTGCCACCCCAGGGTGGGGATGGGGGTTACAGCTGGTGGCAGCGTGATGCTCAGGGTGCCTGGGACGATGTGTCACCAGGAGGGCAAAGAAAGAGCACTACACTGTGGGGAAGAACAGGTTTGTTCCTCTCCCTGAACCAGTATAAAGCAAATTATTCCTGTTACTGTTATTTCTGTTATTCTAGAGTTGCCACAGTTTCATCTACCCAGTGCAAACAGCAAAGAGTAAATGAGCAATGAGTTTCAAGTTAGGTATGCACACGTTTTGGCACCAGTGAAAACTCCAGACCTGATGTTCCTCCTCTCGCTCCAAATACGATGGAGAGCAAGACCTGACTTTGGCCTGTGATGCTGGAGGCTCTCTGGAGGGGTGGAGGCATGAATCCAAGTGTCACTCCTGTGGGGTGGGGAGCCACAGTGGGTGCTGCAGAAACCATTGTGCTTTGCAGCTGGGTTATGTGCTTTACCAGACTCAGCTCTGGGCAAGGGACAGGATCCACGGTAGTTGGCTACCTCCTTGCAGAGGTGGGGAAGCAGGGCCCTGAGGCCAGCAGTGAGGAAGGGGCACAGATCTTCCTTGATTCACCCAGCTCTGGCACTTGTCATCTACATAAGGAGTGCGCTGGCTGCCGGCCAAGATGGGTGAGAAGTCCTTCCAAATTATTCCCTCCCTTAGGTCTCTAGGTGATGGCCTCTCCTCTCGGTGAATTGAAAAAAAAAATCCTATCTGGACGGGGTGAGAGGTTTCCTATCATGATTCAGTAGCAAAGGACTAAATCTGGGAAGTGGGAGGTCCTGGGATGTGAGGAATCAATCCAGCACATGCAGTGTGTTTCAGCTAAAAGCAATAAATTAATTCATCAGGGTCCAGGGGCTTGGAACTGGCTATTTCCACATGGAAAGCACATTCAGCTTTTACGGTTTTAAAAATTAAATAAATTACTTGTTGGAAGAGTTTGCATAAAAGTTCCCACATGGGGTGTATATTTTTTCTTCTGGCCTGAGTCCTCATCAGTGCAAGAAGAGCTCCAGGAGAAGCTCTTACCAGCCCCCTGGGACTGCTGAGCTGTCTCCCAGCCTTCGTGCTTCTTCACAGCTATGGAGCATCTTTACTGGTGGTGCTGTCCCCTCCCCAGCCTCCTGTGTGATCCCTGGTAAAACCTCCCTGCCCTCTCTGGAAATCCTTTAGAAAGCCAGTACAGGTGGGCAATGCCAAGGTCAGGGGTTGATGGTGCAAAACCTGGGTATACCTGTCAGATTTTGTGTTTGGTCTTTAATTTACATGAAGAGAATGGTCATTTTCGTTTGATTTATCGAACCAAACAATGTTATGCTGTGAAGAAAAACTTTATTCCCAAGTATTGCTGCTACTTCAGTGGAAAAAAACTCCATGTGATTTCTAATGAAAGAGTGCAGCAGGCACAGAGAAGACAAATCAAGTTTGTCCTCTGGTCCAAGAGCTGGGAGATTTTGAACCCATTTATGCCAGTATTGACTATCAATTACATCATACTTTTTCTCTTCAGGGGTTTTCCTCCACTTAACAGAAATCTCTTCTTGCTTCGTGGAGGATATCACAGTATCTGCCACAAGTTAAACTCCAGCCCTTCTTCCTGTAGCCTGTAACCCGCTCTCACTCTGAGACACAGTGCAGGTAACACAAGGATCACACCTGCAGGTTGCAGAATTTCAGGTGCGCTCACTGGGAGCCATTTATATAATGAAATCACATACAGGCACCACACAAGGGCTTCATCCCAGGCATCCACAAGGAGAAGTGCCTGAAGACTGGACCATAATCAGGACAACGGTAGGGAAAGCCTGAAAGAAATCCCACTGCTCTGCACATTGTGGGATATAGGGCACTGAGAGTGCTGAATAAGCCTGGCACCAAATGATTTGCTTTTCAAAACTGGCAGAGAAGTCACAACTCCTTTATTAGCTCAAAGCACTCCACCAGAAAAACTGCAAATCCAGAGTTTAGTCATTCTTCCTCGGATGGGCTAACCACATGCTGCTGGCTTATAGGGGCAAATGCATCATTTGTTTTTACTCATTTGGAAAGCCTTTCAAAGTGTTACCTCATTCAGAGATATACACGGACATGATTTTGCCATCTGGAGAGACTTTTAGGTGCCCAGATTCTTCAGCAGGCAAGGGCCAGCACTAGCTGAATACAGAACCAGTTCCTAAAACCTTGGACTTTTGTTTCTTCAGGACTTTCAGAAATGACCCCAAATTTATAAACCTACTTCTAAAATCCTTAAAGACGAACTAAAAGCCTCTTTGCCCCCCCTCCACGACAGTAGGCAAGAGTCCTTGTGAAAATGGCAAACCCACGTCCTTCCTTCTCCTCCTGAAAAAATCCATCACTGGCAGAAGCACCCAAGTTTCACAGGGTTCCCGTGAAGTGACCACTTAAACCACACCCCACAAGACACCAAAAGCAGAAGCAGAGCGGAGAGCCCGGGGAGGGGGGATTTCTGGGAGGTGTGCTGGCAGGTAAAGCTGCCTTCCCTCAGGCAGGTTTTCCCGGGACCTACTGAAATTCCTTGGGGACTTTCCTTTCCCGGGCCAGGGGAAAGGGGAGGAAAAGGGGCTTCTAGGGGGGATGAGTCCTTTAAATGAGCTTTTGCCTGGTCCTTTCCGCCAGTTTGTCTCCTGCCCAAGGCCAGCAGCAAGGGGGGGCAAGGGCCATGGGGCGTCCCTGCTCTACCTTGAAAGCAGGACCGCCTCTACCCCTGGTACAACCAGGCCTCGACCCCTCAGCAGTCACCGCAGCTGGGGCATCCTCACCCATAGCTCACTGCCCAGCTGCGAAGGGAAAGGGTCTGGCTCCCTCCCGCAGGGAGGTGAGTGGGGGCAGCCGACACCGTACAAGCACCGCGGCGCAGAGAGCCTTCCCTGGGCCGGCACGGTGGGAACAGATGAGGTGGGGATGAAATGGGGATGACTGAGGTGATGGGAGCAAGGGATCAAATCTTGTTATCACTGTGTAACTGGTGTCATTCAGGAAGGGTAGGGGAAATGGAAGAAGAGGAGGAAAGGGGATAAGCCAGGCGGGAATGGCTGGGGCGCGCTCCCACGGCCACAAGGGAGCGGGAAGGGCTAAGAGCAGGCGGCGCAGGGCAGGAGCATCCAGACACTCTCTGAAGCGGTGCTGTGCTGCCAGACCAAACCGCCTGCAAATGCTGCTGGTGCTGCGGCTCAGGCTGTGCCTGCGGTAGCCAGAGCTGCCCAGCCCGAGGCAGGGCTCTGCTCCCCAACCGAGGATGGCCTGGGCCACTGCTGCCCCAAAACAGTCATGCAGGCTGGGAAGGAACTTACAGATATATGCAAGAGAAGGATTTCTGGTCTCTGTTTTACCAGTGTGGACAGAGTGGTTCCTCTGAAATAAGTGGCAGCACTCTCTATTTAAGCTAGCCGTCCCAAGGTCACTGGAGTGGCTCCTGGCTTATCTGGAATAAACCAGACTGGAATTTGCCTCGAGCTGGTCTATGTTAAAACTCTTTTCCAAAGCTACTTTGTGCTACTAACATCGCTGGAATCAGTGGAGTTACTCTGAACTTCTAATAACACAGCCATAAATAGATTTCTATCTAAAGAGTTTTAAAAGTCAACAGCCTGCTTATGGGGACTGGTGAAATCTTCTGTGCAATCAGTGTGATTTAGAGCCCTCACAGGGGCTCTGCTGCAGGCTCCCTAAGACCAGCTGTGATAAATCCACCCCCACAAGTTCTGCTGGGCACTGCTGCTGTCCCCAGCAGCAGTGGCACTGGGAGGTTCCTCCTCATAATCATCTTCCCACCCTCCCGGTCCTGCCTTCCCAGTGCCCTGCCCTCCCCTGGGGCCAGTTATTTGTCTGGCATCACAACCCTGCTTTCCAAGGTACTAAATTACTGCGGGATGCAGCTTTGCACTGGTCTTCATCAACCACAGACACTGTCATCCCTTTTCCTGCCACACTATGCAAGCCAGACATCCATGACTATCTGCAGTAGGTACTTATTTCTCAGGCTCCCCGGAGGACCCACTGGTGTGTGGCAGATGGTACACTGGACTGATGGATGCACGGAGCTGGGGAGGTGATTCACCCTTCTTGTCTGTTGGGATCATGTCCCAGTACAGCCTGGCACTCCTGCGACGCTCCATTCCTGTGCCATTGCAAGGGGTTTATGTACATCATCAGTATCGGAAAAAGCGGGATGTCAGCTGAGGAGCCTTATTCGGTACGTCTTGTTCCATTTTCAGAGACCACTGGCACTCTGAAAATGTACCAGGCTTAACTCAAATATTGGGCAGCCAGATCCATAAAACTAGAAGTGAAGACAAGACTGAACACCAGGGTGCAGTAAGACGGATCCAGCCCCGTGCTATGGGTGCAAGTGCCGGGGCTGTGTTATGTCTAAAGAAAATAGCATTTTTTTCAATGTATATTGAAGAGTTACTTCTGAAAAAAAAGTTTAGTAAGGAAAAAATTGATGTTGGGGCACTCAGCATCCCAACTTGTTTTGCTAAATAATCACCTACTTTTTTCTTTTTGTTCCTTTCCTACTTTCTCACCAGAATTAGAAAAACAAAGACACATTAACAAGAAAGAAATGGGAAGAGAAAGAAAATTATGCTTATCTGAAATTTTCATTTTTTACAATGTCTCTGCTGACAACTTTGACCAAAACACATTATTTTCCTTCCTTTTTTTTTTTTTTTTTTTGTTTTTTGTTTTGTCTTAACTCTTTTTTCAGTAAGCCCTTTCTTACTGGAAAATAGTCCATGTCTGCTAGCAGCCCTCCTTATGAAGAGCAGAAGGAACAATGGAAAGTCAGATCAGTTGACATGTAAAAATACACTTCCAGTCATTACATTTGGAAGCTCTGAAGCTTCTACGTGTGATACACGCACCTCTGTGTAAGCGGTTCATGCAGAGAGCCCCTGCCACTAACCTCATTTTTTGTGGACGACTCTACTTGTCAAACCTGACAGCGTCACGAAGAAATACTGTGTTTCGGTGCAGAGCTGCAGTCAGCGCCCGGCTATTTTCTTTTTGTTTCCCAGCCAGCACCTCGCTGCTGCCTGAGCCCAGACTACGGGATGTAACGGCCCCTTCTGCCCCCCGGCGGATGCGCCGGCAGCCGGGGCTCCTCTCCCTGCCGACAGGAGCGATCGCTGCAGCCGAGACCCCCCCGGGGACCCGGCTTTGCTCCCGGGCTCACACCGGCGACGAGGTGCTGCGGGACAGGGCTCGCAGCGTGCGCTAATGTGAAGCGTGTCTCTTGCAACGATGTTAAACCTCTCCGTAACAAGAACAACAACGACGACAACCAAAGCCCCGTTTAACTCCTTCCCTCACGCAGATACCGCCAAGAAAGCCCCCGGTTTTATTTTAACCAATATCCGTTTACTCGCGGCTGAGGGTTTTGGTGTGTTTGCTCCTTTTCCCAGGACTCTGCCGCCCTGAAGCGGTGTCTCAGCCGCCTCTTCAAATCCTGTCTCCGGC
>WEKW01007558.1:153169-179221 GCA_013389905.1 Sula dactylatra
AAACCCTGCCCCTGCTGCCGCCCGGCTCCCCCGCCCCCCCGAGGAGAAGGACGCCCTGCGGCCGGCCGGCGCCCTCGCAAGCGCGTTCCCAGAGTCACGCACGGGAAGCCTCGCGTTTCGCTTGTTCCCAGATTCAAGCCCAGGCTCGAAGCCGCCGGCAGTTCCGCAGCAGCCCTGTAAGACGTACCTCTGTACGTCCATACTCTCGGGTAACCCGCAGCAGCCCGCCCGCCCCGCCTCTCACGCCCGCAAAGCGGNGATGCCCAGCCGGGAGCCGGCAGAGCCGGGCTTGCCGGGCTCCCCGTCTTCCCACCGGAGAAGGGGGCCAAAAATCAGTAGGCGTAGGCAGAAATGAAGTGAAAAGTGACTTACAAAGAGAAGACCCTCCACGGCTGCTCATTTACCGGTGGCGCAGCGAAGCCCTCCCCGCCAGCATTAGTGCTGAGGCAGCGTGGCACGTATGCATGTAACACCGTAGCGTGTCAGAAATAACGAGCACTGGCGGCGGGGAACTTGCTGCCCAGATCTGAGTTCATCAGGCCCGCAGGAATGAGGGATGGGGCCCAGGGATGTGAGGGATAGGGGGCTGTGTCGCCACTGGCCTGGAGGTAAAGGATCTATAACGCACTCATTGTCCCCACAGGCATCTGCTTTGGTCTGTAAAAGGGATCCCCCGCAGTCCCCTGGGCACAGCTTTGGGGAATCACCCTTTTAACCGGGGTAAGAATCGTACAAAGCTCTTAAACAACTGCGATTGACTTTCTACTACCCAACACACTCCATCTTCTTATTGAAATCTACGCAACTCCAGTGCGGGAGCTTTATCAGTTCCAAGTGGGCTATTTCTTCCACGGACTTGCCTGTATTTAACCATCATGTTTTACAAGTGACCTGCCCTCACTGAGCTGCGCTGCTTGGCAGCTAGAGATAAAGTTGAAGGATTTGTTTCAAGTAATGATGAATTGCCTCCGGATGGGACACTACCTTTTGCAATCCAGATTACGGTATTTTACCTAGGAAAAAGCATAGGAACTGCTCTTCCCCATGAGAAGGACAAGTGTCCTGTCAAATGTGAGCTGGTTATTAAGAGCTCCAGCTTGTCCTTGCAGAAGGAGCGAGATGAAATACCACGTTCCTGCCTGTCCACAATGCACTCCTTAAAGAGAACCCAGCAAAATATAGCACCTTTCAAAACCACTCGGGTCCCTTGAAAGGACAGGTAGATAGAGACTCCAGCAAAAGTTGCATCTAACCACAATGGCTCTGCCCTTGCCTGCGTACAGCTGGCTACTGCAAATCAGCCACCTAGCTCCACCACTATTTCACTCCCTTTCCTGGCTCTGTGTGATCCAGAGAGTTCTGGGGGCTTTTTGGTTTGTTTGGGGTTTTTTTCCCCTAGTACTTTTTTAGCTTTATTGCTGAGTGCATCTCTTGTATAAAATATTAACAAAACTTCTTTCCAAGGTGCTGGGTTCCCTCCGTGACACCCTCTGGCAGCTTGCAAAAATCAAGGGGGAAGTTACACGAGGTCTGGCATCATCAGTGCAACTATTGTGAAGGCTCAGTTAAGCCCTCCAGGACATGAACACAGGCCAGCTTTTGTGGAAGTTTCAATACGTTCCCAGACAACATGATCAGGAGTGATTGATTTCTACATTTACATATTCGTTTACTATTTCTATCAGCTCAAGTTGGACAGATAAAATTATGGCTTGAGGCCTTTGGAGAAGTGAGACAGACCATTGCTTTCTGCCTATTGTTGTTCAGATCAGAAATGTTTTCCAGATCACCGCGAAGGGAAGACATTTTTTCTAAGCTCACACAATGTCTTGGCCAGGACTTACCTGCATGTAAAACAGTGGAGAATTTCGGAAGGTGGTAAATGAGGACTACAGTGAAAGGAAGAAAATCAAAATCAGAATTGCAGACATGGTCATCTTATTTCTTACAATTTATGTTTCTTCTGGTGCTTATGCTAAAAAAAGCCCCCTGTTTTGCTCTGCTCGAAGCCTCATACATGTCAGCAGTGTAAGATTAACTGTGATGCCTAATTAAAACAGGCAGTCACCAATTAAGACAATAAAAAAATTGCTTTTTGAAATTCGTAAGAGACTGAGAAGGTAAAGATACACTTATCTTATCCAAGAGCTTAGCAGGCTTTCATTTGCAGATACTTAAGAAAAAAAAAAAGAGAAAACTCTCTCTGGAACATAGCCCAGCAAAATCAGAGAGGAGTCTGCGAGCTCCTGCGACCCACGCTTCATGATTGAAGTGCCTGCTGTTAGCCAGCCCGTTTGCTTTTGCACTCCATCTGCCACGTCTTGTACATATTGAGATCCAGGCTCCACTGCCATCACTTCTGTTGACAGTTACCCCTCAGGTGTCCCTAACGCCACTGCTCGCACCACCTGAACAGCGCAGGACCTGTGCCGGCGCCTGGGTTTTCCTTGGGGCGGGGACAGCATTTCACTGACATTCAGTCAACGTTGCTCACTCTTATCCCCCTGGAAGCTCTGTGAAATACAATAATAATAACAATTAGTTTAAGGAATTGATAGCAATTCTCCAACCTGAAGTCTATTTCAAATTCATTTGTACCATCTGAAAAGCTGACTCAGTCTTCTTTGCCTGCTGTTACTAAGTGAATTAGCTTGGAGGAGAACATACGTACGTTCAGGTATGTAAATGTATGTACAAAGCCTGTGAGTGTGCATATGCATGTGAGCGTGGCAGCTTAATCTTGGCTGGCTGCCAGACACCCACCCAGACGCCTTCTCACTCCCCCTTCTCAGCAGGACAGAGGGAGAAAATGAGATTAAAAAAAAAAAAAGAACTCGTGGGTGAAGATAAGGACAGTTTAATAAGAAAAGCAAAAGCTGCACATGCAAGCAACACAAAAAGAGGAATTCATTCCCTACTTCCCATATGCAGGCAGATGTCCAACCGCTCCATGGGCAGCAGGGCCTCAGCACACGTAACGGTTGCATGGGAGGACAAACACCATAACCACAGATGTCCCCCCCTTCCTCCTTCTTTCCCTGAGCTTTTATTGCCGAGCATGACGTCAAGTGGTATGGGATATCCCTTTGGTCAGTTGGGGTCAGCTGTCCCAGACGTGTCCCCTCCCAGCCTCTTGTGCACACCCAGCCTACTGGGTTTTGGGAGTGCAGGGAAGAGAGAGAGAAAGCCTCGACACCATACAAGCACTGTTCAGCAGTGGTGTGTTAACACTCTTCTAGCCCCAAATGCAAAGCACAGCACCAAACAGGCTGCAATGAGAAAAGTTAACTTTGTAACTTCATCCCAGCCAGACCCAGCACAATCTCCATCCCTAATTCAATACCATTTCTGTCATGCTCATTATCTAATACATCTGGGTATGCTCTGACCATCCTATTCTGCTTCTCATTCCTGAAATCCCCTCTTACCAACAATTCCACTACACACTTGAACCTTCTTTACATCCGACAGACAGGTTTATACGTCTTCGTTAAACTCAATGCCCTGTTCCTTGACATATAGACAGGTATTATTCTCCCATTCCACGCGCCTCCCCCAATAAATGTCCGTAAGAACAGTCAATGACTCGGGCCCTATCTGTCAAAGTCATCACCCAGGACAGGAGGAGCAGCATGTGGGATTGTTGGGTGCCATGATCAGTTTGGGTTGGGTCAGCACTGCACTCACCTGGTTCCTGGTGAAGCTCATTCTCCATCAGTTCAGGCGGTTCCTGCTGCATTACTTACGTACAACTCAATTCACAGATTATTTTTCCCTCAAGATTAAATCCCCTTCAGATACACACTGGCTCTCCCCATCCTTCCACTTTACCCACCAAGTGTACCCGGATCCCTGAGCAAAGACAATCCCTTGAGCTGGTTTGCCTTTTTCCCAAGGGAGGAGCAACCCACACTGCCTTCCCAGCCACTTCCCTATGTGCACTACTACAGGGACCTTATCTCCTCCCACAGTATGCAGGGGCATTGCTTGGGAAGGACCAGGACAGTTAGCAGATCCTCTGCTAAATTTACATCCCAGTGTTTTCGTGTCCCAGCACTCAATGCTCTCAGCCATCTTTAACAGTTCATTGTATCATTCAACCTTTCCAGAAGCTTGTGGGTGATAGGGAATGTGACACACCCAATCAATGCAGTGTTTCTTGGCCCAGGAGCCTATGAGGTTATTTTGGAAATAAGTCCTGTTGTCTGAATCAATTCTTTCTGAGGTACCACGTCACCACAGAGCTTGCCTTTCAAGGCCTAAATGCTGCTTATGGCAGTGGTATGGGTTACAGGGTATATTTCCAACCATCTGGTAGTGGCTTTCACCATGGTGAGCGTGTTGTAGCACTTGCCTTGGCAGGTGGTCCAATATAGCCAAATCTGCCAGGCTTCACCATATCAATAACCCAACCACGGCCCTCTGTTCCAGGGATACTTTACTCACATGCCTCGCTTGATTACAACAGGTTTCACATTCATGGGTGACCTGTGGATGGCTTCAATGGTCAGGTCCGCCCCTTGATCACAAGCCCATTTGTATGTTGCACCTCTCCCTAGATGTCCCAGTGTTCATGGGCCCACTAAGCTACAAATAGCTCATGCTTACATTCCCCGTCCAGGCCCACATGAGCCACTTCAGTTCTGGTGGCATCTCCACCTGCTCGTTGCTTTGATGTTCTTCAGTGGCATGGTTCTTGGGTTTGTGAGCATCTACATGATGTATCTTCACAACAGTATTTTCTACCCAGGCAGCGACGTCTTGCCACAATGCAGCAATTCAGATAGGTTTAACTCTGTGCTGCCAGTTGCTCTCCTTCTATTGCTGTAACCAGCCCTACAGGGCATTTGCCACCACCCATGGGTCAGTATAGAGACAGAATACTGGCTGCTTTTCTCTTTCAGCAATCTCAAGGGCCAGCTGGATGGCTTTTGCTTCTGACTTGACTCACCTTCTCCTGCAACAGCTTCAACAACTTGTCATGTGGGACTCCACACAGCAGCTTTCCACTTCCGACGGTTTCTTACAGCACAACAGGATCCATTGGTAAATAGATCATGCTGCCTTTCATTTTCTGATAACTCTTATGGTGGTGCTTCTTGAGCAGGATTCACCTCCTTGGGCAATGCTCTGAAACCTCTGCCGACTGGCCAGTCCATGATCTCTTTCATGATTCCTGGGTGGTTGGGGTTCCCCATTCAAACCTGTTGCATGATCAATGCTACCCGCTTACTGTAGGTAGTGTCAGTTGCTTGATGTGTAGATGGGATGCTTCCTTTGAACATCCAGTGCAACACATGTACTCATGGTGCCTTGAGGACCTGTGCTTCTGTGCCAGCGACTTCTGAGGCAGCTCGAACTCCCTCATATGCTGCTAGTATGTCTTCTGCATTTGGGATATAGTGGGCTTCAGATCCGCAGTACGCCTGGCTCCAAAACCTTAGAGGTCAACCTCAGGTTTCTCCTGGTGTTTTCTGCCAGAGGCTCCACGTGAGACCATGCAGTGTACAGCACATTTTACACAGTTGATCCTGTATGGACAGGCCCAAGGGCTGCGACCCAAGATATCTCCTGGTTGATCTGCTCAAGAGCCTGCTGTTCCTCAGGACCCCAATCAAAATAGTTCTTCTTTCAGGTCACTTGATAGTGAGGGCTCACAAGTAACCCAGAATATGCAGAAACCCACAACACCTAGGAAACTTGTGTTTCTTTTTTGTTAACTGGTGGGGACATAGTTGTTATCTTACTGACCACATCTGTACGTATGTGACAACGTCCATCCTGCCATTGTATTCCCAAGAACTGGATCTTTCATGTGGGTCCTTTGACCTTGCTTTTTTTTTTTTAAAATAGTGAAACCAGCTTTCAGAAGGATCTGGATTATCCTCTTGCCTTTCTCAAACACTTCCTTCACTGTGTTACCCCACACAATGATGTTGTTGATGTTTTGCAGATGTTCTGGGGCTTTGCCCTGTTCCAGTGCAGTCTGGATCAGTCCGTTACAGATGGTAGGACTGTGCTTCCCTGGTATGGTCAGCTCCAGGTGCATTGAACAACCCTCCACGCTAAAGCAAAATATGGCTGGTTGATTGAGTCTTGTTAATCACTCCTTAGCTCTCCAATTGACGAATCAAATCATGGTTGGGAATCGGGGAGTCTTGGTTGGTGCGATATTGCCAATGGTGCACCATCATAGTAGCAATCGACGCCTGCTGTTCTTTGACACGCAACAACTCCACAACACAGGTATCCGCCAGGAGGCTGGGCCAGGTAGGCAGCTGTTTAACCTTTGAATCCATGGCGACTACATCAAAAGCCCATCACTACCCTTTTGGGTCCTTGAAGTATCCTCTCCTGAAGTAGTCTATGCCAAGGATACATGTGGCCTCTGGGCCCGTCACAATGATGTGCTTTTGCAACTTGTCCCTTGTTAAGCTCACCTCAGCCTCCAACACAGACAGCTGTTGGGACCCCTCTGTCAATCTGGAAATCCAGATGGGTTCCTCCCTGCCACACTCTGATGGCATTAGGATACACTGTGCACCAGAGTCTACCACAGCTTTATGCTTTTGTGGGTCCAGTGTGCCAGGCCATTGAATCCACACAGTCCAGTAAACTCGGTCATCCCTTTCCTCCTCTTGGCCAAAGGCAGGGACCCTGTGTTTCCAGTTGGAGACCCCTGCAGTGTTAGACCAGAAGTCCCTTCACCAAAATCAAGGGAGGCACTCAGTCCTCTTCTATACCTGGGGAATGACTGGTTGCCTCCTACCGTCTCAACAGCAGCTGAACTGACAGCCGTCTTGGATGGCCCTTGTTATCAGCTGTCTTCCCCCTCAATTTACGTACATGGGCTCCTAACTTGGAGGTGGGCTCACCATCTCCCTTCCTCATGTCCTCCCCCCGGTCACACAGGAGGAACCAGAGAGTGCCACCCAGAGTGTGCCTGGGCTCCCTTCCCCTCTGGCTGGGGACAGCTGGGTCTGCACGGGGCCCCTGACAGCCAAGACAAACATTGGAGCCTGCGGGACGCTCTTTCCACAGTTGGTGTGTCGAAGTCCGCTCAGTCAACCGTCGCCAGGAGGCTGAAATATAACACAGGTGCATTTCGGACGACCCTTCTGCACACGCCCATGTATGCTGGACATCACCCTGGTCTTTGGACACCTGGTTGTCAGCCAGGTCACTGTAAAAGATTTTCCAGCACTGCTAATCCTCTCAGATATTGGATGCCTTCTTCAGTGGTAATGGCAGCAATCTGCTTGCCTAGCTGGCAGCTATAATCTTTCAGCATGTCTTGAAGTTTGCCCAAGGTTGGGGACCGGCGAGTTTCTGCTTCTGGGGTGATTTCTCTCACTTCCTTTTGCTTCCTTGGCAAAGGACCATCTTCCTGATCAGACCCTCCTCCTCCTCCTGTACTAATCGATGGTATAGACCCGTCGACCTCTGCATCCAGTGCTTCTTTTTGACTACTAGGGCAATTACTGTAGCTGGGGTTTGGGTCCTTATCTTATCCATGGTGTTCCCAGATGTGGTTTGGGTCCCTGTCAACCATGCTCCTCTGATGGTGTTGAAAGGAGGTTCAAGAGGCACGAGGAAAGCCCCAGTGCAGTGCTAAAAGCTGCTGGGTTTCACTGCCAACTAGTGCGCCAATTCAATGGGATTACAGGCCTGTAGAAGTGTAAAATCCCAAGCTATGGGAGGTGATAACCACCACAGGTACCTGCCCAAGTCCTGCCACACACTGCCACCCAGGGATTGATGGCCTAAAGGCACATTTCCTTGCTACCTCACCGACAAACTGTTTCCTCTTAACACCAGACCAAATCCAGTTTCTACGCACAGGACAAAAAGATGGTGACGTTAATCAAGTAGCTTAGATAAGGTTGTGTGAGGACCTCTGGAGCCCGTGCAACAAAGGCGGCCACACCAGTCCTGGAGGGGAAGAGGGAGGTGCAATCTCTCACCTCTCCGCAGGACAGCCCTCCTGGCACAAGAGCGGTACCTGTGCCAGGGCCAAGCACACGGCTGCTACTTTTATCAGAATGTTCCCAGGCACAGCTAAACACAGAGATAAGCTGTGCAGCAAAGAGCAGGAGCTGAAAGCAACCGCTGACAAGCCCTAGGCTCTGTTACACAGTAAATCAAGTGAGGTCCATGACCCATGCACAAGCTTTCCAATTAACAGCTACCACAGCTATAGTATGCCCAGATCAAAACTGTCGTTATCTCGTGCCTCACGTTGGGCAGCAATAAAAAGGACGGGTGGGTTGATCTTGGCCAGCTGGCAGACACCCACCCAAATACTTTTTCACTCCTCCTCCTCAGCAGGACAGGAAGAGAAAATGAGTAAAATACTCGTGGGTCAAGACAAAGATACTTCAATAAGAAAAGCAAAAGCTGTGTGCACAAGCAAAGCGAGAAGAGGAATTCCTTCATGACTTCCCATCGGTAGGCAGATGTCCAGCCACTCCCTGGGAAGCAGGGCCTCAGCACGTGTAACGGTGGTTTGGGAAGACAAACGCCATAATCCTCCTTTCCCTGAGCTTTTATCAAAACAGATGCGCAGCCTCTCGTTTGTGTGCTGCTTGCTGTGTGAAGCTCTGTGGATTGGATCAGAGGGCTGGGAAGTGTGATCTGTTGAGCCCTTGGCAGGGACCCCACAGCAAATGAGTGTCTTAATGCATGTGCGGGATGTGGCAGGGGGCTGTGTGTTCTCCTGTGCAGCCCAGTGGGTCTCTACTTGGGAAGAGATTTAGCACCAGAGAGCGTATGACTTGCGCTGGGCCACAGGAAAGCTTTGCACCTGGGAGAAATGCTGCCTGCAGTGCTGATGGACAGCAGAGTGCAGCGTGGGTGAGGCAACCTGCACCTGGGTTGGTTTGATCAGTCATCCAGCTGCTCTTGAGGGACTCTCCTGGGGTTTATTTCCAAGCCTGGAGGCCACATCATCCCCAGACGGACGTTTCTGTTCATGTCAGCTAACAAGGTAGGGGTATGTCACGGATCATATCCCGAGCTGCTGTGTGTAGGTCAGGCACTGCAAATGCTATGGATCTGCAAGTGCCAGGATGTTTCATGGTGACTGCTTGGGAACTGGATCTTGAAGAGTTTGTACACTTTAGAAAAGAGGCACATCTGCATTTTTTTCTTCTCCCCAGCCCTGACTGGTAAGAGCTGCTTGCAAAACAGTCCAGATCCACGGTCTGGATGGAAACAGGCATCAGGTGGCATGGGCTGAGGCAATATTTGTCCCTTTAGGCCAAAGAGCACCAGAGGAATTGCTGGTGGATCCTGAGCAGCTAGACAGCAGGAATGCATTTCTTCTGGAAACACTGCTACAAGTACATAGCGTCATGTACAGCTGAATGTTTGCTGAGTGCTCCTTCCAGGTCTCCACAAGGAGAAAATGTGCTTTACTTAGCAGGGACTGGGGTAGGAGCGGTGTCAGGGTCTGTGCCGGGAACTCTGCTCTTGGGAAAGTGGCCAGAGGTGCTGGCAGAGATGAATCACCAGCTGCGCCTCTGGGACTGCAGACTAAATGAGTTTAATGCAGTGTGCAAACAGAACAAGGTTGCTTCCTACATAGGGTTTGGTAATAAGCCCATTGCATTTTTCAGGTGGCTGCTGTGTATTTTGTTTGGTTTTATACAGCCTGCTCTACACCCAGTCTGGCTTTGTGTCTGTGTATTCAATTTCAGATGTGAAGCAGTAGCAAGAAGGGGTGCCCTGTCATTTCCAGTGAGCTGTGGGACTGGATTTCCACATGGACAGTGTCCCTGGAGACGTTTTCAAAGCAGCCAGGAGCCTGAGCTCTTCTGAAAACTTCCCCAGGTATTTTGGAGCCCATGTGGAATATACACTTTTTGGAGGATCTGCTCCAGAGAATAACTTCTGGTTTTCAGCAGTTTGATTCTGCCACTTCCTTTTTCCTTGTGAAAATTGCAGGAAGATCATAGAGTCATAGAATGGTTTGGGTTGGAAGGGACATTTAGAGGTCATCTAGTCCAACCCCCCTGCCATGAGCAGGGACATCTTTAACTAGATCAGGTTGCTCAGAACCTCGTCCAACCTGACCTTGAATGTTTCTAGGGATGGGGCCTCCACAACCTCTCTGGGCAACCGGTTTCAGTGTTTCACCACCCTCACTGTAAAAAATTTCTTCCTTATGTCCAGTCTAAATCTACCCTCCTTTAGTTTAAAAGCATTACCCCTTGTCCTGTCACAACAGGCCTTGCTAAAGAGATTGTCCCCATCCTTCCTCTAGTCCCCCTTTAAGTACTGAAAGGCCGCAATAAGGTGTCCCTGCAGCCTTCTCTTCTCCAGGCTGAACAACTCCAGCTCTCCCAGCCTGTCCTCGTAGGAGAGGTGCTCCAGCCCTCAAATCATTTTTGTGGCCTCCTCTGGACCCGCTCCAACAGTCCCATGTCCTTCCTGTGCTGAGGGCTCCAGAGCTGGATGCAGCGCTCCAGGTGGGGTCTCACCAGAGCAGAGCAAAGGGGCAGAATCACCTCTCTCGACCTGCTGCCCACGCTGCTTTTGATGCAGCCCAGGATACGGTTGGCTTTCTGGGCTGCGAGCTCACATTGTTGGCTCATGTCCAGCTTTTCATCCATCAGTACCCCCAAGTCCTTCTCCACAGGGCTGCTCTCAAACCATTCATCCCCCAGCCTCTATTGATATCCGGGGTTGCCCCGACCCAGGTGCAGGACCTTGCACTTGGCCTTGTTGAACCTCATGAGGTTGAAGATTTCCATGAGAACCACAAAACACAAAGCAGAACTCCAGCATCCTCCTATCTGTGTGCTAAAGCCTCCACTTCACTCTCACAAAGTGTGCTGAGCTGTGCTGCACGATTTCTCCCACCTCCTGGCTGAGGAACCTCATGATGGTGGTGCAAAGCTAAATCACCAAAATCTGGTTCCATAGCAAGGAGGTGGCAAGGGTTACTTATTGGGATATCTGAAAAGATGGTTGAATATAGGCAGGGAAATGTATTTTTTCCTCCAATCTCATTCAAAGGACAGGCTGAAACAGTTCTGCTGAACTTTTTGAAAGGGTTCAGCCCGGGTCTGAGATATGGCATGAAAATACTCGGCAGCTGCAGTTAGAGAGCCCTGAAACCCGGGATCTTAGCATGGACTGAGTAGGGGACATGCGGACATGTCAGGAGTGTTGCACTAGGGACTTTAAAGGCCCCTTCCAACACAAACCGTTCTGTGAGCCTGTGATCCTACTGTGGACTGTGTAGGAAGACCCCAAGTGCTGGCTCCTCATGATATGAGTAGATTTTGCAAAAGGTCGACGTCTTTGTGGTTTTGCAGAGGAGGGAAGTCCAGACAGGTGTCACTAGTGCAGGGTGTGCAGTGTGCAATAGGTGACATCTGTCTTTCTACGTGTCCCTGCGGCATCATTACCGTGGGCTGTCCTGCCCTCTAGTGCCTGCAGCGCTATCTCCATCTGTCCCCTCTCCCTCTTGCACCTGCACGCACATGCACTCCAGGGACACTGCTGTGGCTCTGACCAGTGAGAAGCCCTGTGAGGAGGTGGAAGGCTCCTTATCAAGCACAAAGTCAAAACCATTTCCTTCCCGCTGACATATCCACGACTGCATTTTTCCTCAATGTTCAAAAAACCGCAGCTGACACTTTCAGCAGCAGCCAGACACCCTGCAGCACCCAACCCCAGGGTGATGCTCCCTGTGTTCTCAGGGGTAGTGCCCAAAGCCACATCTAAGTCTCTTGGCCTTGCAGGTCTTCCTCCGAAATATTCCCTCCAAACTCCTGTCGGCCGACCTCTGTGGGAAGTAGATGCAAGCTCTGGAGAAGCCAAGCAAGCAGGAAAAGGATTGAAGAATTGAAAAAGTTTTGCAAGCAGGAAGTTTTGCAACCAGTCCCAAGTCTTTCGGTCAAGACCATGTAATTCAAGATCTCATAATTAACCACACGCTCAGCTGCTGTTGGGGATTTCTGAATGATACTTCTGCTAAGCAGTGAAAGAGGCACATGCATGCCTTGTTCTGGAGGAAGCGTCATCTGTCTGAGTTTAATCGAGACTTGCTCAAAGAAAGAAGTAGCAGCTGCTGCACCATGAATTAACATCACATGTTGTTTGTGTTCATGCAGGGTGGCTGACAAACTGCCTAGACCAAACCTTGTCTTGCTCAAGCACTTGCTGTCTCTGCTTCACCACATCAGCCAGAACGCCGAGACCAACAGGATGGACTCCAGCAATCTGGCCATCTGCATTGGCCCAAATATGCTGAGCCCAGAGACGGACAACACGCTCCCACTGGAAGTGCAGAAGGAGATGAATGACAAGGTGTGTTGAACTTGCCAAGCAGCCGCCCCCTTCGGGGCAGCTCAGGGCCATCCATAGGGATCCCACTGCCATGGCAAAAGCTGAACAAAACAGCGCCCCTGGACACTGCGGGTGCCCCGCAGCTCAGGTGCCCGCAGTGTGATGGGCAAGGCTGCCCCTTGTCTCACCTTCTCTGAGCAAAAGTAGCAGTTGCCCTGCAGGTCCCTATGTTGTATTACAGCTCCTGAATACTTTGCACGCAGAGAGCAAGGGGCAGCCGGTGGGCATTGCCACCCGCGAGCCCTCTGGACAGTGAGGCTGAAGCTGTAGCTGATGGTGTTTTGTTCGTAGCAGGGCAGATCAATTAATCTGCAGCATCTGTGTGCATGTGATGGTGTTGCTGAAGCTCCTCATAGGCAACTGCTCAGAAACATTTGGGAAGAACATTGCCTTGCCCGACTCTGCCTTGGCTGAGTTGTCACTGGAGCACACAGACTGCTCCACAGGTACGATAACAGACTGGGGCTGTCACAGACTGGGGCTGCTGGGCCAAATTCCTTAATTTGATATGGGAATACAGCTGTGGAAACAGAGAGTTGCAGAGGGTTCAATACGTTATTGCAGTGTTTTTCTACAGGAACTCTTTCTAGAATTTCAAATTACAACACTCACAAAACAAAATTAAATCCTGATGTTAAACATCTGCCTCAAGCACATTCTGTTATAGATGTGCTGATACCTCAAGGATCTTTCTGGCAGGGCTTGAAACAGAGCATCGTTCCCCAAACCTAACAGATCCAGAGGTCTCTGTTTTGCCACTGCTTCTCAGGAGGAACAGGCAATGAAGAGAGACACGTTTTCATCATAGCTGATATGCTATCAGTGTCCTTTTTTGCACTTGCCTTATCAAAGTTAACTCCTCCAAGAGCTGTTTATTTTTCAAGGTGAGCTGAAACTTAAAGGTCTAGATGCTGGCTTCAGAAGTCTGTGGAGTGAAATGTGCTTTCAGGAACCATTTTCAAGAGCAGCAGATGCTACAGAGAACATGGCATCAGAGCATGCACAGGTGCCTGACATATGTTTCAAATTGGATTTTGAGTTTTGGTTTTGGCTTCACAAAAGTAATTTTACTGTTCATATCTTGGATGATGTTTGCCTTACTGCATCGTCAGGTTTAAAAATCACAATGAAGTCTTGCAGCTTTTGATTTCTAGAGCTGCATTCAGAAGAGCAGCAAAAGAGGTCCCCATAGAGAGTAAGAAAGGTGCTTTCCTGGACAGACAACCGTCTCCATTCTTCACCCAAGAAGAAAGAGGATGGCATGTGGCCATGCAAGTAGTAAAAGGAGAGATGCAGGTCCTCAAGCACTGTGAAAACATCTCCTGTATGAAACAAGTTTCTGATGCAAAACTGGGAGAAAACCAGAAGGGAACTTATCCTCACAGAAGGTATTAAAACAAAACTGTCTCCAGTGTATGCTGTGTTGTTAAGTGCAAAATTAAGGAAGGTACTTCCCCATGTCCACTGGTTCTGCGGCATTCAGCTAAGAACTACAATGTTAAGAAATTAAATGCTCTCCCCTGTAGAAACAGTATCCAGCCTGAGAAGGGGTTGGAAACACAGAAACAGGGTCCAAGTGAATGCTCTGCTTCTCCCTGGCATCCTCCACAGTGGCTATGGTAGGGTGTGTGGCATCTCACTCCAGCCCACTCATCACTTAGCTCAGGGTTTTATCCAGTCAGTTCTTGAAAACCTCCACAGACAGAGACTGCACAGCTTCTCCGGGTGACCTGATCCACCATCTGACTGACCTCAGGGTGAGAAAGGGATTCCTTAACCCCAAGCTGAACCTCTCTTGTTTCAACTCCTGCCCATTGTCTCTCATCCCCCTGCTTTGTGCTGCTGGGAAGAGCCCAGATCTGTCGTCCTGCTGACCCCTGCACAGGTGCTAGTGGGTTGCTGTCAGGCTCCCCTGAAGCCATCTCTGCCCCAGGCTGAACAAGCCCCAGTCCCTCAGCCTCTCCACACAGGACAAGTGCTCCAGCACCAACCATCTTGGTGGCCCACTGCTTAACTCACTCCTGTTGATGTCAATTCCTTCTTCTTGTACAAAACCCAACCCATCAATTAGCAGTGGAGCTTTCTGCAGCACCTCTGTATTGTCCTGTTCTCTGTATTAAGACCCTCTGTCTTCACTGGTGGCCTTTTTAATTTGCCGTATTTATTACTCGAATTATGTATTCCAAATTGGGAGTTGAATTGTTGCCATGTTCATTGATTTGGAAGGACTATGAGGTTTGGGAAACTTACAAAGACTGTATATAGCCAACAGTAATAAAGAACAGGTGTTCATCAACTGCTTTACAGACACACAAAATACTTTGGCAGCTTCCTTGGTTCCTGAGTTTACCACCACCACCAAATACCATGCTGTGTACAGGCAGTCTCCTGGTTAGTCCTTGTTCCTGGTATGGTGCACAGTTATTATACGTTCTTCTCAGACAGAAATATACTTGGGGAAATACAACTTTGTAAAATACTTCAATTGCATTTAAACTCGTACTTTAAAAAGATTTAAACTGAATTTACTGTATATTACCACCAGATGTCACTGATAACACTAAAGCAAAACACATTTACCTGTGGTTAAAATCTTCCCTCAAAGGCAGGCTTTGCACACCCACCTATTGTCGACAGTTTGCACCATGGCCACGGGTGGTTTACGTTGCAGGCATTAATTTAGCATTTGTCATGCAGAGCTTATTCAGCGTAAAGCCCTTCCTAGCATTGTTCCTGCTTTCACGCATTTTGGCTTGTGTAATATTTTTGCCAAAATCTTCCTAGGTTGGTTGGAGACAGGCTTAAGGACCACGCTTCCCTAAACATACAGCCTTGGGAGTGACTGGAAGACCAGTGTCAGGCTTACTGATGCACCCTGGTGAGGTACCAAAAAACATGCTTTCCATAGCTTCAGGTCAAAATCAAAAACCTGAAAACTGAAATGGTAATAAAATTCTACCTTCTGACTTGTACCAAAATAGTTGTAGCGGGAAAGAGAGGATTAGGCTCATCCTGTAGAGGCCGTCATGGGGCTTGATGTGGCTGATACGGAGGGGATGCCAGCAGCCATCCTCACCCCTTTGTCCAGGGCAGGTGGAGGGGACAGACCCAGCCAGGATGGGCCTGGGGGCTAGCAGGGTGCTGGGAAATGACTATCAGGAAAGCTACCATCATATTTGCCTCTTCTACCCTGACAGAGCCTCGTATTGGCGTCTCAAGAGGCAACAGAGTGACGACTGCTGTTTCTGAAGCTTTTCAGGTTCAGAGCGTTGTCTGCCATGTGTGCTAACCCAGCAGGCCAGATCCCAGTCTGAGAGTGGGATGCCAGGAATGACAGCTGAAGAGACAAGTACCTGCTCCACATCTCATACCCGCAAAAGGGACATCCAGACTTTTCAATGGACCACTTGTAACATGGCTTCAAAGGCAGACCCTGCCTTCTGTCCATCCTGGGCTAGGACATTGTCGTGGTTTAACCCCAGCCAGCAACTCAGCACCACACAGCCGCTCGCTCACTCCTCTCTGGTGGGATGGGAGAGAGAATCAGAAGAGTAAAAGTGAGAAAACTCATGGGCTGAGATAAAGACAGTTTAATAAGTAAAGCAAAAGCCGCGCACGCAAGCAAAGCAAAACAAGGAATTCATTCACTCCTTCCCACCTGCAGGCAGGTGTTCAGCCATCTCCATCACACGGAATGGTTACTTGGGAAGACAAACACCATCGCTCCAAACATTCCCCCCTTCCTTCTTCTTCCCCAGCTTTATATGCTGAGCATGACATCATAAGGTGTGGGATATCCCTTTGGTCAGTCGGGGTCAGCTGTCCCAGCTGTGCCCCCTCCTGGCTTCTTGNTTTCAGCACAAATCCAAAACACAGCCCCATACTAGCTACTGTGAAGAAAATTAACTCTCTCCCATCCAAAACCAGCACATTCTCCACCCCTTATTCCATACCACTTAATTCATGCTCAGGTCTCACACTATCCAACACATTCTCATTACCCACCCACCCCCCTTCCCATCCTTTGATATACTACACAGATATCATTCCCTTAGTCTACGGACCACCCCTGTGAAATGTCTGTAAAGTGTCCATAAATGCCCACAAAATGTCCGCTGAGTTAATTTAGTCCATGACTTTGGGCTCCATCTCTTGTGGTGGTCACTCAGGACAGGGGAGGTGGTGTGTTGCATAGAGTTATTGGGCACCAAAGCCAGCTCAGGTCAGGTCACTGCTGCACTTGCACTGCTTCTTGTAAGGCTTCTCTTCCTCTGGTTCAGGTGGTTCCTGCTATAGTAATTCCTATAACATGTAACTCAAATCATGGGTTACAAAAATTTAAAGGTATTTCCATTACACTCTCTACCTCGGTCCCTTTGGACTAGACCACAGGGTTTAACATTGCAAAGAACTCCCTTTGTTCCTAGCCTGGCTAGCACCAAGGGAAGAGACTTATCCACAGCCACAGATACATCAAGGTGTACCTTCTCCAGCATGGACTTATCCTTGGGCCACTGTCTCCCACAGCATCCTCCTACAGAAGCTGGAGGCTCATGGCTTAGACAGGTGTACTCTTCGCTGGGTAAAAAACCAGCTGGATAGCCGAGCCCAGAGAATTGTGGTGAATGGAGCTAAATCCATCTGGCAGCTGGTCAAAAGTGGTGTTCTCCAGGGCTAAGTGTTGGGGCCAGTCTTGTTTAATATCTTTATCAATGACCTGGATGAGGGGATTGAGCGTGCCCTCAGTAAGTTTGCAGATGACACCAAGTTCTGCGGGGTGTTGATCTGCTCGAGGGTAGGAAGGCTCTGCAGAGGGATCTGGACAGGCTGGATCAATGGGCTGAGGCCAACTGTATGAGGCTTAACAAGGCCGAGTGCCAGGTCCTGCACTTGGGTCACAACAACCCCATGCAACACTGCAGGCTTGGGGAAGAGTGGCTGGAAAGCTGCCCGGCGGAGAAGGATCTGGGGGTGCTGGTTGACAGCTGGCTGAACATGAGCCAGCAGTGTGCCCAGGTGGCCAAGACGGCCAACGACATCCTGGCTTGTATCAGCAATAGTGTGGCCAGCAGGAGCAGGGAAGTGATCGTGCCCATGTACTCGGCACTGGTGAGGCCGCACCTCGAATCCTCTGCTTAGTTTTGGGCCCCTCACTACAAGATAGACATTGAGGTGCTGGAGCGTGTCCAGAGAAGGGCAGCGAAGCTGGTGAAGGGCCTGGAGCACAAGTCTTATGATGAGAGGCTGAGGGAACTGGGGTTGTTTAGCCTGGAGAAGAGGAGGCTGAGGGGAGACCTTCTCGCTCTCTACAACTACCTGAAAGGAGGTTGTAGTGAGGTGGGTGTTGGTCTCTTCTCCCAAGTAACAAGCGATAGGATGAGAGGAAATGGTCTCAAGTTGCATCAGGGAAGGTTTAGATTGGATATTAGGAAAAATTTCTTTACTGAAAGAGTGGAACAGGCTGCCTAGAGAGGTGGTGGAGTCACCATCCCTGGAGGTGTTCAAAAAACGTGTAGATGTGGCACTTTGGGACATGGTTTAGGGGACATGGTGGTGTTGGGTTGACGGCTGGACTTGATGATCTTAGAGGTCTTTTCCAACCTTAATGATTCTATGATTCTATGAATCCCTTCAGAGGTATACCTGCTGCAGCACAGACATAACCATGGTCACAGACACTTCAAGATGTACCTGCTCCAGTGTGGGCTTATCCACAGCCTCAGACACTTTGGGGTGTCCTGCTCCCACATGGACCCATCCACAGGTCACAGTCCCTTCAACTTGAGTTCACACTGGAGTTCCAGCCTCTCCAGTACAGCAGCACAGAAACAGCAGCGATGCCCTGGCCATCTGGCAGCCCAGGCGCATTGCCATTGCTGTTATCAGAATGTTCCCAGGCACAGCACAGTAAGATGATCAGCAGTACAGCAGTACAACAAGCAGTGAAAGCAAGAAGCAGCCACTAATGAGCACTAGACTCTAATATATAGTGAGGCAAGCAAGCCCCATGGCAAGCACAGGAGCCTGCCAATTAATAGCTAAACAGCAATAACAGCTATAAATCTGATCTAGCACATTCCAATCAAACCTGTCATTATCGTGAACCCTTCAAGCCCCACGTTGGGCACCAGTGATAATCAGGGCAGCTATTGCTTACATGGTAATGCTTCCTTGGCAGGTGTCAGGTATTTACCTCTCTCTGTAGGTAGCTGAAAATCAGAACTAATGAGATGTAAGCACCAACAAATCCACCTACTGGTTGAGAATCAGCAGGTTCGAATGTGTTAAACTGAGTGTCTGTAGTCAGATGGACTGAGGTCAAAATTAGGCTTGAAGACCATGGACACTCTAAACGTGAAATATTCCTCTGTAAACTCTGTTTTTTAAGTTGCATAATATCTTTCATTTATCATTCATTCCTAAAAGTATCCAAATATATGTCATCCACCTGAAATTCAAATAATCCATGCTACACTACACCTGCCTATTAGTATTTGAGAACAATTGCTCAGTTTCTTTTGATGACACACAAGACTGGAGTCAAAGGCTGGCAGTGAAAATTTGGTTTAGGTATTGAAGTCAACAGGACCAAGATTTCACATTAGTTTTGTTTCCATGATGATGGAGACTACTGTCATGACTTCATATAAATCAGGCTCATTATGGCTAACTTTATCTGGATTAAAAGAAATAAAAAGGACATTAAGATGTGGCTTGCGAGAACTGTAAATGTTTTAGGTTCTTTAGTGGAATATTATATGTCAGTTTTAGGGATTACTCATTACTGTGTGTCTTGTCACAACTTTACAAGAGATTTAGCATCATCAAGAGGATTGCTGTGGATATTTGTGAAAAGATTCAAGCATCCGAATGCTGACTTGGATATTTGTTTTGGAAATTGTCCAAGGGGGAAGTGGTCAACTGAAAGATTTTCATTTCTGCCACTTCTGCTTTGTGCTTTATTATCTGGAAAATTTAGTTGGAGTGTTGAATTGTTGTATTTAGATTGTCAGCGACATTATTTTTGTCCTCAAGTTGCCATAAGAAAAATTAATTAATTGTATCCATTGCAATAATTCAGGAATATTGGCTTATGAAAGGTCAAGACCGTGTTTAAGAGAAATTCAAAAGCTCGTACATCATATCTGATATGTTTAATGATATGTTTTCACATAACATTAAAAGCCCTGTTCAGGAGGACGCTGTCCTCACTTACCCGAAGTGATGTGAACTACACACAGCTACAGGAAAGAAAGCAGGTTTAGTCACAGCTAGAAAGACATACTCTTGATTTCATAACAACAACATTTTTTTAAAAGTAGACTGTGAAGAGTTTGATTGTTCGTTTATCATGTAAAATTGTCAAGAGACTATAAGGTCAGCCTAAGGTGTTCTAGCTAATGCTGCTAATGCTCATTTAGCTAATGCTTGGGATTTCACCCTCCACCTGCTACAATGCAAGCAGAGGGTACTTACGGAAAGTTATGTGAGAACATACGTTTAGATATTTTTCCTGCAGCGTCACTCATATGAAAGAGTGCCATTTTTACTTCATTAGAATTTACAAATACAATCCAAGCCTGTAAATCATATCTATACTTTAAAGTCTGTGCTTAAGAAAACAAATGTGGCATGATGGTAATACTCCACTGTAAAAATTACCTTACAGTATATTTGCAGAATGTATTAGAATAGGGGAACCAATTCTTTTAGCCCTAAAGTATGGTGCAATCTCTGTTCTTTTGTCAACAGCTTATGGCTGTGTTTGGTAAAAAACTCATAAACCCGTTTCCATCCTTCCTAAATACAATATTTGTTCAATGATAACTGCAGTATGGGCACCAGGAACGCTTACTTGATGAAAAACATTTCTTCACACAGATAAGGTGTACCCAAGTTTAAAAGAAAAAGATTATAATGGCCATCCCTGAGACACCTTTTGCAAGTGACTCTTTGCTGGTGGAAGGACATTACTGTGCTCTGCAGTCAACCCAGCAGTCACGTTCCTCCTGCTGAATGGGAATTTATTTAAGTCCACCTTAACTTAAAGATAGCAATAGCAACCAAATTTCCTTAGGAGCCTCTCTTCTTCCTATGCCAATAAAAGTTGCACTGCACTGACCCAGAGAGTGCATCTTGCAAGTAGACAGATCAGTGGTTGGGCAGGTTCCGCTGCATTTCCTTCCATTTGCACTGAAACATTCGCACAAAGCAGCGTTAGAAACGTGCAGCGGGGACAAACTGACATATGGGGAGGGAGCTGGTTGGTAATGAGAGGTAGAAGAGTTGTGTACCTGACAGAGTTAGAGCTGAACCTTGGGCCTCTGCCGTGTAGCAGTGGCAAGTGAATGTCTTGAGGCTGGAGGAGAAGTGAGGTTACTCCAGGATGACCAACCTTCATGCTCCTGTAAGCTGCCTGCCAAAGTCCTCATATGGCCAAGGGTTAGGGAAGAGGAGAGAGCTCCAGTGTGGGTTTACTCGCTCCCCATGGGCCCATGCTTTCCATGGGGCTGGGCAGCCATCTCTGCCAACATACTTCTTCACAGAGCTGGTGCTTGAGGTCGCCTGGCAGTGTCTGTGCCTGCACAATCCACTGCTCGTCATGTGAGACTGCTCTGGCCTGGGAACCACACTTGCCCTGCTCAAGGATCTATTGCTGGCCACCCCTGATCTGTATTCCTCAATAGCTCAATCCTTCACGATATATACACTACTTGAAGGGTATTTTACTGATGTGGTAAAGCCAAACCCACAAGCATTAGGATTTGCCAGAGCAGCCCTCAAGGTCATTACACTGGACACTTCACAGGTGCCTATAGAGAGTCTCACGGGTCCCTGTTCCATGCAGTGCCAAGGACAGACTTGCCATGGGAGCCACCTGGGACCATGGTGCTACAGGGGCTTGTTGGGGACAGTGGTGGGTTTGTGGCAGAGGGTTGCAGGCAGACAGAGCAAGCTGGCACTGACGCTAGTTCTGGGCTTCCCCAAAGCTTGTCTCTTCCGCTGAGGTTACATGTGATGTTGGGTGACTGTGAGTGAAATAGCTGAGAAACATGTTTTTTCTGTTCCAGGCAGGCATAAAAATCTACTAATTTGAAAAATCTTAAGAACACGGTCATTGCAAACAATCAGTTCACTAATACTGGAATACACAAATCCAGCTAGTATTACCTTTGTTTAACAAATATTGATTCAGTAAATGTTTTGGTAAGTATGCCCAGAAAATAATTTCCAATATTTTTTCCAACAAACAATTTGAAAATTGTGGTTTTCTGAATTTTGAATTGAATTGCAGTTTCTCTCCAACACTAGCTTCACATACCAAATGAAGAGCAAAAATGTCATTCATTAAAATGTAAAAATTACAAATCTAAATTAATGTATTTTCATGTGTATAACTGCCTAAATGTTAGGAACTGTCTAGTTCTGTTAAGTGAAAAAGACAGATTCAAGGAAAAAGTTATATTTGACTGTAAATCAGCACTGTCTGAAGAGATACTAGTCAATAAAGACAAGTCTTTATCTTGGAAAATAAATAAAAATAGAAGTTTACAATTTTTATTTCCTTTCCATGTTTCCCTCCTTATCCCTGTGTGGCAGATTACCACCTCTGTCCCTTTAGACAATATACAAAAGTTTTCCAAAGGCTCTCAGGTATTGCCCCACTCCAAGAAAACGTTGCTGCCCTCCAAATACCATCGGGCTGCAAGATTGCCTGTCCATCCCCAGCCATCGATGACCTGGGTTCCCACAAAAGTCGGGATGATGAACTGCTCCACAGGAACACACCAACACCCCACACCTGGGCTGCTGGAGCTGCCTAGCCATGCAGACAGGCAGTAGAGGGCTGCAGCAGCGCCTGCGGGAATGGCAGGGATGAGCCAAAGGAAAATGAAGAGGGTATGAAAGTCAGGCCTTGTTCAGGAACTAAAACTCACAGGAGCTGGGAGAGCTTTTCCTTGTTCCTCTCCTGACTTTGCATGAGTTTCCAGGGAAGAAGATGTGGGGGTTTTATTGTGTGTAAGCACCTATGCATAGACACAACTAGAATATGCAATTGGCACTTAACAGAAGCTCAGGCTGTGCCAAAGTACATTCATGAGAATGGTTCAGAGGAAACATTTGGCTCACCATATGAACACGAGAAGAAACCACACCTCAAACAACTTTTAAGACAAAGGCACTTGGGGACTGGTGGCGAGAGTCTCTGAAAGAAAAATCAAGCAGTGCCACAGCAGCATGGGACTTGAGAACCCCTCAACCTCAGGGACACAGTGCTGGCGCACCTGACCTCTCCTTGCTCCCTATGGGACCCTATACTTGTGACTTTTGGACAACTACCAACAGTCTGAGCTTTGTTAAAAAGTTACTGGGAAGTACAGAAAGCAGCTATGGGTGTGCTGAGCCAACGTGGTGTAAACTTATGTTGAATGTGGGGCAGATGGAATAACCATTCTGCAGCCCTTTCTGGGCTGAAGCCCCGCTCCTGTGGGACTGAGCTCAGTGACCTACCCCATCCCCTCCAGAACTGTGCCCTCCAACTAAAGAATAAATTCAGTTTTATTGTCTTTATTTAGATTGACTCACTCCTGGAGAAAAGCGTTATATAAAGCATCTGAGTCCAAGGTGCAGCTGCATGTTTAAGCAGCTGTTGAAGAACTACTCATCCTTACGAAACTGTTACCTCTGAGGGGCTGTTAAAGCCGTGGTCTGCACGGTTATTGGCAACACAAATGGCATAAAAGCAATGTGACTTTGCAGCAGGACTGGCTTCCATTGTCAAACTCCATCAGCACGTGCTGACTCTCATTCTGTATGTGTGCAGCCTCCCTCTGATCCCCTGCAAAATCAGCAGAGCAACAGGAACACAGGTGAGAAATAGGAAGAACATCAGGTTTATCATTTGGCTTTTGCTGAGTTACCCACATCCATCCTCAGCTGGATCCTCATATACGTGGGAGGTTGCGCCTCTGAGCCAAGAGCTGGTCACTGGTATAAAATCCTATCCGTACAGCAAGGATACTGCTCAGCAGAATCACATGCCCCTCCTCTCGTCAGTTCCACTTAGGGAAAGGGTCTTCCCCTGGGTTGTTCCCCCCTGACTGATACATTGGATTTCCATCATGTTTAAAGCGAGCATGAGAGACTATAGTGGTTCTCCAGCCTTGGCAGGAAAGGAATTGGGGCTTTTTCAGAAGATCTGTGCTGAATTTTGTTCAATGCAATGGGATGATCGTGTTCCTGTCCCCCACATGATCTCAGGGCACTTCCATTCCCAAGCACTAAAATTAGTGTTGTCTTTGGAAAAGAAACATGAATGTGGACAACTGACTCTTCAATGGAAAATGTGTGCATCAACCTATCTCCCTCTGGCAGCAAGGCTGCAACAGGAGCTACCTGTGTCACACAAGGCAACTGTATCTCCCTGCTACAAGGAAAAATCCGAGGACCAAGCCCAGATGACCCCATTTTCAAATTCCAAGCCTGCTGTCAGCGCACCATCCTCAGCAGGTGCCTGCTCAGCCCCTTGCAAGGCCCTCCACGCCCCCTCAGAGACACCCCGTCTCCTCTGCCAAAGGCACGGGGCCATGCGCGGACGTGAAGCCGGAGAACACCGTTGGCGTGCAAGGACCCACCATGTGCCTGCAGCCAGCGCCAGGCTTCACCGGGGAAGGCACAGCGGGCAGCCCGGGGCAGAGGTGGGGCTGGCACCACACAGCCCCCCACGCCTGTTCTGCTGCACTGACGTCTCACCCCTGATCTCACCCTTCAGCGTCAGCAGGTTCACAAGGTCGGGTCCAGTGCTCCTAGATAATAAACACAAGCCCTTGCAGATGCAGAGCATGGAATTTGTAACTCCTTAGGCAGGTATTGCTGGCATTTTAATCACTTTCTCAAATGGCCCATCTGGCTAATGCTGCCAGCAAATGAGGACCAGGAGCTCCACCAGTTCCTTACTTAGGATGTTTATACCAGCAGCAAACTTTTTGGCTCGTGGCCATCTTCAGAAATACAGATCATTAATATTTATTTATATCAAATAATTGTCTAGGAAATACAGGCACGGACCAGTGCTCAGCTTGATAACGTGGCATTATACCAACACACTTCAAAGCAGCTTTCCATTCCCCAGTCAAAGCCACAGGTAAGAAAGAACAGAGGTGTATGGAGCATAAGGAAACAGCGTTTACATATCACAGAAGTTCATTGCAAGAATTGCTGTTTAGGATTGATTAAAGATTGTGGAATAAATTATGTTGAATGAAATGACACTTAAACACAGGGATGACCATGCTGGGTCAGAACAGCAGCATTTCTAGCGCAGTCCAGGCCTCTATCTCCCAGAGTGGCCAACAGGAATTGCCTAATAACAGAGTGAGGACAGGGGAGGCTGCTCCCCAAAATGCTTCCGCAGGATGCGGATTTGCACCTCAAAGAGTTCCTGAATCAGAGGTGTTTGTGTTGAACACCCCTGCATGGATTTTTTTTCCATGATTGTGCCTAATTGCTTTTTGAACTTCTGGCAGCCCCAACAACCTGTAGCAATGAGTTCCAAGATTTAATTGTGTTTTGTGTGAAGGGGTACCTTCTTTTCAATCTGCCACCTGGTAATTTCATTTGCTGATCCTTCTTCCCCCCAACTGTTATGTTAAGCAATTCAGTAAATACTTCTCCTTCAATCCAGTGACAACTGTATAAAAAACAGAGAACAAACTTGCTATTTAGAGAATTTAGCTGGATTAAAATATATATATATATATAAAATTATGGAAGATACACTGCATGATACCTTCCCAAATAGCAAATGCATATTCTTTATTATCTCATCAAGGTCTTACAAAAAAAAAAAGCATAACCAATCCACCCAACAAAAAAAACCCCAAACTGATGATCCTATAGGAGATACCTTATCTGGGAGTAGCAATGCAGTATATGCAATTAGTAGGTGAGAACACATATAATTGCACAGCGCAGACCAAGAACAGGTGTACTATGGGCATTTCCACAAAACCACTATAGTTTAAGCAAGTAGGAACGTATCTTCAAAGTGATCCACTGCACTTCTAGCACTTGCAATCTTGAGTATAGCCAGGAACTCGGTGTATTCTTAACACTTTCCTGATCATATATTAAAAATAAAGCAAAAACCTTCAAATAGAAGACCATTTGCTTTCATTATCAGCCATATTTGTTTTAATACAGCCCTCCTCTACTCACTTCCATACGATGCATCCCCACCTTTCCCAGAAGGAAAGGGCATGAAAAGAAAACCTTATGTTTCTGCATTGGTGGATATTCAGTTTAGATATTCATTGTGCGTGCCTGTACAGGACCGGGAGGCCCGAGCATTGAGCCCCAAGCAGGGCAGACCTGCACCTCTCCAGCAGGGTCTTACCCAGAGAGGGCCTGGCCCTGTAATACCTCTGAAAGCATTTCCTGTTGCAGCACAGCTCAGACTCGTAGGCCGGCACAAGCTTTATCACTCCGCTCCCTTCGCTAACAGCCAGCCTCGCATCTTCAGCGGATGCCGTTTAAGAGCTGGCACAAGGAATTGCTGCCAAGGACAGTGGGTTTTCCACGACGGCACCGGCTGCCCTCAGTCACTTCCGAGGGAAGGGGAGCGCGCGCTTTGACGGAAGAGACGAGCTAACACCGGCAGGGACAGCCCCGGAGCCCGCGCGGGGACACCAAGCG
>WEKW01007559.1:0-44604 GCA_013389905.1 Sula dactylatra
AAAATTTAAAGGTCAAGAGTAGGGGCTCTAAGAAGGGGAGATGGCCTTTTCAGTGACAAATATGAAACTAGATTATTTAGCCTAAGATCTCCTTCCTCTTGCAGTCATTCTTCAGAGCTGCAAGGTGTTAATATACTACCCTAGTCATAAGTATAGCCAGTACTTCCAATACATGGGAAACCTATGTATATCCTTTTGGAGAACGGATGAAATATGTCTTAATTCTCCTTCAAGAACATTAAAGCAGCTTGATGTGCCCTTTTGGCTGGAAGAAAGCTTAATACAACTCCCTCTGCATCTCATTAATACCATTCCAGGGTTCACAAGGGAGGGGGCAGTTTAGTTGTGGCAATCCCTAAGGCATGTGTGCACTGACTCCATAGAAATGTCTTTGCTTTGAAAAAATAGGTTATTAAAAATACTCCTTCTATGAGTGTCAGTTTTGTTCAGGGGAAGAAGAAATAAAATGCAGACATGCACTTAAGATAGATGGTTTGTGGAAATACTAATTTGAAGATATTTGCTGGCAAAGAATTTTTTTAGTGAGTTTTTTTCTGCAATATTTCCTGTGACATGTTTTGGAAATACCTGGTTCTCACTGTTTTTTAGATCACACCCACTGCTTTGCACTTTCTTGTGAAATCTGCATTGATAATTGCGTGCTTGGTTATTTTGCATTTGAGCATGCACGCTATTGTTTTCAGACAGATTTTAGTGCTGCAAAATAATTTTGTATAAAAAAAGTCTAGATTTATGAAAATTGTAATGTTTTCTCTTCACCGCCTAGCAACCTTGTTTTCTATAAATATTCCATTGATTCGTGTGAATGGGGCTTGGTAAAACTGCAGAGGTGGTAAATCCTCCAGACTGTAAAGAATGGCAAGCTTTTTTCTGTACTGTTTGTATCTGAAAAATCTCTTTTTCTGAGTTCACAAAAAGTTCTACTTAAAGTGCATCTAGATTAAGAAGTCTCCAGAAACTTTTGCTGTGTTGCTTGGTTGTGACTTTTAAGCACCTTTAGACCTTACTGCTTTGCTGATTCATGCTGTAGTAATTTGGAAGAAAACCTATTCTTGGGGGTATTTTTGTATGTCGAGGATAGGAGTTTATAGCAGAACCACCACCACCTTGTTTATGTAGTACAGACATGTGTGATGAAGTAAGACGAAGAATATGTAAAATCATCTACTGTTTTCCTGTTACTTTATATTTCTGAGTGAAGTGTAATTGTTTTAGTAATGGAAGCATTTTTGGTTTGCTTCCCAGAAAGCTTTTTGCTTTCTGTTGGGAGTCACTGAGCATAGCATTTTATTTTGTAAGTGGTCACATGCCTGGTGTGTGATGCAGCCATGGGACTGCAAAGCCTGAGCAGATAGACAGCAATTCCATATGTTTTCTGAAATGGGGTGGAAAACTGAATTTGCAAGATCTAGACATACAGTATAGATGGACAGAATATTTAGTTAACGCTCCTATACTCCCTGCATGGCTCTTGGAGAGTACTGGCATTGCAGAGTAAGATTTAAAACAACAGATTGCTGAATACTGAGGTGTATTCCATCGTTACACTTAGGTATGCAGTTGTACAGAACTAGTCAAAAAGGAAAATAATGAGATAGAGGAGCCTTGTAATCCCCTGAAAGAGCTTCTGTAGTACCCCAAACCTCAGCCCGGAGTTTTGAGATGCTTTTTTGCCAGCTCAAAAGCTACACCTCAAGCTTCTGAAAGGCCTGGACTTCTTATTTAAGAGAAATAATTAGGGTTTATTCAGCTCTTTAAAAATGAAACTGGAGGAAATCAATGCTATTCCTTTTTTTTCTTCAATAGCTTAATGGCTCAGGGTATGAGCCAAGGAATATCACTCCAGGTAAATGCCATTTTGTGTCTCCTGCAGCATAAATTTTCTAAGTTATGAGGCAGGAGCTATCAACCTCCTTAAATTTAAAGATGTAAAATACATTAGAAAATGAAAGTGAATTAAAGGCTACTAGATAATATAATCTATTTTTTTCATGTCAGGGAGGGGAAGCCTTCATGGAAATGGACTTAAACACCTGTATTCTCTTCTCATTGCCTGTACATTTTACTGATTTTTACCTAAAATTCTTTCTTATTACACTTTTGCTCATCATAGTATCCAACTAAGTATTTTTAATGAATGCTCACTGAAAATAGCATAATATAAATAATCTGAAGTTTTGTTCTTTGGGAGAATCATAGAATCATAGAACAGTTTGGGTTGGAAGGGACCTTTGGTAAGAGTTGTGCTGTATTGGTGCAGTGCTGCAATCGAGATGCCCAAACGCCGGTGTCTCACTCTTCCTGTCGCATTGGAGAGAACATGCTTTTGGAAATTAGGAGGTAAAGCATCATTTCAGTTTAAGTAAAATCCCATGGAACATAATTGGTTAACTTTTATGATAGTTTATCAACAAAATAGATGTTTCCCTATTTACTATTTCTCTGTAAAAAGGTTTTCACAAGAATATTTGAAAATCATGCCTATCTGATTTTCAGATGTTATCAGCAACCTAGTATCTAAGAAAATCATAAAACCAGAGCTTGGCATGTTTGCACATAAAAGTTTAATTATTTTTTTTTAATAAAAATTCACCCATTCCTCAGAACTAGACTTCAATTTTGTCTTCCCTTTGATAAGACAGTAGTGTTATTTGAGAGTAAAGAAACATGCATGTAGAAACATGCTTTGTAAGTAAGTGCTGCATGAACATGCTAGACCTCTCATAAGTTCAGATATTTAGAAAGAAAACAATTTGTGTAGAATTATTGTCTTTTATAAAACACTTCAAAGCAACTGAATATTTTCAGGATTTGACATTAATACCAGACTGGAAGAATAAAGGGATAGTTCATAGAATCATAGAATGGTTTGCGCTGGAATGGACCTTTAGAGGTCATCTAGTGCAACCCCCCTGCAGTGAGCAGGGACATCTTCAATTAGGTCAGGTTGCTCAGAGCCCTGTCCAACCTGACCTTGAATGTTTCTACGGTTGGGCCTCCACAACCTGGACAACCTCTCTGGACAACCTGTTCCGGTGTTTCAAAACCCTCATTGTAAAAAATTTCTTCCTTATATCTAGTCTGAATCTACCCTCTTTCAGTTTAAAACCATTACCCCTTGTCCGATCGCAGTAGAGGCCCTACTAAAAAGTTTGTCCCTAGCTTTCTTATAAGCCCCCTTTAAGTACTGAAAGACTGCAAAATTCTCCAGGCAGAACAACCCCAACTCTCTCAGCCTGTCCTCGTAGGAGAGGTGCTCCATCCCTCTGGTCATTTTTGTGGCCCTCCTCTGGACCCGCTCCAACAGCTCTATGTCCTTCTTGTGCTGAGGGCTCCAGAGCAGGACGCAGCACTGCAGGTGGGGTCTCACCAGAGCGGAGCAGAGGGGCAGAATCACCTCCCTCGACCTGCCGGCCACGCTGCTTGTGATGCAGCCCAGGATATGGTTGACCTCTGGGCTGGAAGCGCACATTGCTGGCTCATGTCCAGCTTTTCGTCCACCAGTACCCACAAGTCCTTCTTGGCAGGGCTGCTCTCAATCCCTTCATCCCCCAGCCTGTATTGATATCAGGAGTTGCCCCACCCCAGGTGCAGGACCTTGCACTTTGCCTTTTTGAACTTCATAATGTTCACACAGTTCCACCTCTCTAGTCTGTTAAGGTCCCTCTGGATGGCATCCCATCTCTCAGGCATGTCAGCTGCACCACTCAGCTTGGTGTCATCTGCAAAGTTGCTGAGGGTGCACTCGATCCCACTGTATGTGTCAGGCAGGACAGCTGACAAGATAAAATTATTTATGGTAAGAAAAAACCACCCTTAATCAGAATCTGAACTGTCAGCGTGCCCTCCAAGAGTGTCCTCATGCTGCAATGCCTATATTCAATTTTATTAATGGTGTTAGAACTAAGCAAATGGCTTTCACTAGGGGGATTAATCCAATAAAATTCGTTTTGGTTATCTGAACTGGAACAGTCTGTATACAGATGAAGACTTTTACAGCTGGAATGATTTTTATTTCATGCATCCATACTTCAGCATGTATCATGTTAATTCATTATTTTCGATAATATTTCCTATTGACAATTGAGCTGTACAATAAAGCTCTATGTTATATGGAATTTTTCTATTCTTCTATGAAATGTAGGAACATCGAATTTCCAATAACATACACAGCAGAATCCAGAGCTTACTCTCAGCTGCCTGCAAATCATGTTGTAATAATACTGGATTGTAACCAGCCAAGATACTATCAAACCCGAGTTAACAGTGGATGATGCATTGAAACTCAATGTACTGTAAGTAATCAAATCCCAAAGAAAAACATTTAATACAGCTGTCCAGTGTGCCTGAAATATCTACTCAGTAGAACAATCAGTTTTAAGAGGATTTAAAAACAACTATTAAAATTTATCAATACCAACTGAACAGAACTTCCTGCAGGCAGGAAGGCAGGTGGCAGCTCTGTCCAGTATGGGAGAGCTGGGTCAAATGTGTCTCTGCGCTGTCTTCATACATCTACAATTTTTTAATATAGTTTTAGTGCTCATTTTCCTTTCTTGCACAGTAACTGTGTAAATTGTGAATACTGCTTTTATAAAGCATGCTGGACTGTCAGAACCATTTAAAAGGGTGGAAGAGTTGTACCTCAGCTGAACACTACATAGAATTTTGGGGATTTTTTCAGTGAGAGGCTATTTTCTGAATCATTAAGCAGAACTAGTGGAAGTTTACATCAGCTGGAAGGTAGAACTGTGATCTCGGTGAAAAGGGGGGGACCACAATGAAGAAGAAGGCTGGAAAGAAGGAACTGAACTTTGGGTCCATTGCTAGTATGTCAACAATAAAAAAAAATAAAAGTAAAAAAATGAGATATCTCTTCATAATGTCTTCCAAATGAAATATAAAAAACACATCGTAAAGAAACAGTGTTGTGACTGCTGAAGAGAATTATTAGTCAAGGCAAGAAAAGAGGGAATGCTTTTGCCTTTGTGGATCATGTAAATATAGGTGATTCAAAGAATAAGGGCAAACCCCAGTAACACTGAGGTTTTGTGGTTCTTTTAGGTATCTGTTGATTCTGCTTTCTAGATACTAGCAGAATGCCTGCAAAATGTTGAGTGAATAGTGCGTGTGGAACACTGTGAAGTACAAACTTGTAAGATAAATTTAATCAGTGTATGATGTGACCTCTGTAAATTTTTGAAAGCTTTACTAATTTCTTGGTCTGGAAAATTGTGGTGATGACTCCACACCTTAATTTTCAGTGTAAATCAGAAAAGAGAGTAACCCTGACTTTCCTTATACTAGTACCATGAAGTTATCTTCTAATGTCAAAGTAGGTATTCCCAAAGAAGGGAAAAACTATTTGACTTCTGCAGAATGGAAAAGTATGACATAAGAGAGATTTCTTATTATTCTCTGTATAGTCAGGGTCTGAAGGAACCTGGTATTGTTCAGTTTATTTTCACAGTATTTTACAGTAAAAAAAAAAAAAAAAAAGAAAAAAAAAGAAAGAAATCACAATTTAGGGTATTTGGTGGAATTAATTTTTTTCCCAGCCCTTTCTTGGCAGGGATCAAAGTTGATTGGAGTTCTGCAGATAAATATGTAAAATGTTTGATTATGCCTCACATTTATTATTTCTGGAATAGACAGATAACTATTAGCTGGTGCACAAAGATCAATGTATATATAAAAGAAAAAATATATTTTCTGTAGTTCTGTCTTTTAACATGTTTTATCATAATACTGTATCTGCATGATATTAAACAATGTCTGTTTTGCACCTTGTAAACACATGCTGGGCTAAAGTGTGTCTGAAGCATGGCACAGAGGTATGTTGCCATACCAAGAGCTCCTGTAGGCATGGTGCCTCAGGTGTGCACGCTGCCTCCAGCATTATATCTGCAGAGAGAATTTCAGAGTAGGTCTAGATAACATAGGTGAGAAGACTTCCTAAAATTTGTGGGGAAGTCAAGGCAATGGATGCTAGGCAAGTGTCCCTGCTGCAGCGTTAGAGGCAATGTGGCCTTTCTAAAAATTTTTCTATCACCCAGCGGTCAGAAACAGGTTTAGAGAGATGATGGAGGTGTCAGGTTGGTTCCCTGAGGTCAGCTTGGTACTGCTTCTGGAAGGTCTGAAGACCTGTGAGGTTTTGAAAGGCAGAGGGCAAGCTATCACAGAAGCAAGTTGCAGGGTAACTAGTGCAATATAAGACAGTGCAGCCCTGGGACACTCTTCAGAGGCAATTGCTGTTCTTTCAGGATGGTCTCCACTTCAAGAGAGTCAAAGTGCCAGATCATATTATATTTTTATGAGACGTGTGTGTCTATGGGGGAAGGAGGAATGTAATGGACAGTAAAAAAATTGTGAAGTGGGGAATAAAAATGGCTATGGGGGGGGAAAAGGAGGCGAATTTTTTTAACAGCTTGTACAACAGTATTAGGAGTCCATGTAATAAATGAAAGAAATAGTAGTTTTCCATTTGTAATAAAAAATTTGACTGTGGTATTATCACAGTCTGGTTGGATGGCTAGCAGGACTGAAGGCTCAAAAAAACTCCAAACCTGTGTTAGTGTTGCAGTGTTTTTTAGGAAGGACATCTTTTTCTTCCAAAATCAAAAAAGACATTACTACATTCAGGGAACTGACAAGTAGAAGCATAAACAATCTTTAATTGCTTATGGAAAAATGTCATAACAGATAATATGCAAGATGGATTATAATTTAGAGACTGCTCCAGGCCTCCAGTCTGCCTTATAATCACAGATTAAAATTGGCTGAGAGGAAAAAAGCTACATAACTACAGGGCTTCTCTTCAGGTGATAAAGTTAGAAAATTCACACAGCTAATACCTAAACGTGCTTGACATTTTTAAGTGCTCTAAAGCACACTTTCTATTTCCATTTTGTGTCCGACATGGCACAAAGCTACAGAGACCTGATCTTAGCAGATAAGGATAAATTGATTTTCAGAACAGAGAATCACAGATAACTAAGTAGAAATCATCAAGACTTGACCTTAGATGTCTTTGGTAAATAAAAAAAAATCCAAACAAACAGTATATGTATTTGGAATTTCAAAGACCTGCTCATCTAAAGCTGAAAACAATAGAGGTCAATCACTTTGGACAGACTATTTAATGAGGAAGAAATGTGAATAAAGCTTCAGAAATAAATATTTAAGAACGCATTTTAGATATCCCAAAAACCCCTGTCTTGTAACTGCTAAAGTGAGCAAAGTAGTTGGAAAAGTTGTAATTATTTTTTTAGTTGTAAACTAACTGTCTAGTAAGAGTGCAGCCTTGTTAGAAGTTAAGTGAAGCCAGATGTATATAAGAATTTTATATTAAGTGAAATAAGGGTGGTGCTTATGCTAAGTGCTATAAATCAGGAGCTAAGAACTGCAGAAAAAAATTGAAGGAAACCCAAGTAAGTTGGACTCACTTTAATCAGTAACCCCATTCTTTACTTCATTCCAGAAGTTGTAGAAGGGTTGAGAAAAGCAGAGCTCTAGTTCATTAATCTTGATTTTCATCAGTGTGTGAAATACTAAGCAAATATTAGGCTTGAATGTAAATAGTTAAAAACAAGATGATAGGACTGTAAGTCTAAAGTAGATCTTAGAAAAATAATGGAACAGTTGGAGTTACTCTGTTTTGTGGAATCACGTAAAGGAAATAACAGTCCAAACTGTGTGATGGGAAAAGCTGGGGAATTTCTGCAGAAGTTGTGAATTCATGTGCATAAAGCATTTCTCTTAAGCTATCTTAAAGCTTTCAACTTTGTTATGCTACCAACTCTACTATGGATGAAAATCTTATTCCTTCACTGTCCTTTTTTTTAAGACTTCTGTATTCCTCTGAGGTTTTAGTCATTTGTAAGATCACTCCCAGCAACAGACAACTTCTGTTAGAGGAGCTGTGTTGCCAGCTTTTCCCAAATGGGATTCTGTAGCTACTTGAAAGATTATCAAGAACAAAGAAATGGATTGAAGCACTTCTATGCTTTGCTTTTAGGAAGTCTGTTTTCTAATGGTCTACCAGTTGTGCTATTTACATAAGAGGAATAAGAAAAAATACATAAGCTCCATTCAAAACATAGAATATTAAAAAACTTGAGCATTGAATGAATAAAAACCTCTGAGAGCAATCTGAGACTTTTACCTATTGCTGAAGGAGAAGCTGATGACAAAGATGGAGAAATTTTGGCCATTAGGAGAATGGTAAATGGTGAAAAAGAAATGTGTGCTAGATAATGTGGGGATTCGGGAAAACAGGATATGTTCTACTGCAGCTGCATATGAGTTTGGATATCCAGTAATAGACATTAGTCCATGTGTAGAAGTTCCTATCCTATACCTGGAGAAAGGATTACTCTAGAAGAGAATTCTTAGTAGTTCCTAGTGTGACACAGAGATCAGAGGGACTAATCAGTTTTTTTGACGTTCATTGGAGAACTTCAGACATAGCAGTATGATTTTATCTGGTGTTGTTTTAACATCTAAAATATTGTGTCCACCTCTTGTGTGAGCAATTCATGAAGCATTTTCGCTGAAGTGGAAAGGGTGTGGAGAAAAAAGAGTCAGCTATGCATCCATCACTACCTACCATTTCAAGCACAGCTTCAAGGGGAAAAATGTCCATCAGAACAGAAAAGGTGTCTTTTAACCAGCCTGTATTCAAGCAGCTTAGCTTATAAATGTGGTGTTGTTACTGTTGGTTTTAATTGTAATTGATCAGATTGCTGATGGAGGACGGGGAGAGAAGAGTAGAGGCTCTATTTGATTTTTATTTTGGGATTTTTCAGAAGTAGACATTACTTATCTGCTAGTATGTACCCTAAAATGATTTTACACTAATGCATTTTTTTTCCTTTTTGAGCATCAATCTTATTTGCCTTTCAAAAATTAGAGATTTTAAAATTATCTTCTAGAAGTAATTTTCTTTGAAACTTTCTGGGGAAAGAATATGGTCACAATTCAGCATAAAGTAAATTAAATGACTACAAAGAAAGCAATATTTAATTATTTTGTCACATAATTCATGCTTAATGTTATGGAAGTTACCATGGTGACCTCAGAATTGATTTGTTACATTATATTTAGTGCTAATTTGTTTGCATCTCATTTCCATTTTAAAGGCCTTATGTCTATGGTTTGTTGGAAAGACCAATTGTGGCAGTAGTTTAGAGGTGTTGCGCTGGAGATCTGCTGTTTGTAGTGATCAGGAAGTTTTAGCACAATTAATTTCAGACCTCACGTAAATAAAGTCTTACAATTACTGCATCAATCCACAGTAGCTTTTAATTTTAAGAGACGCATCCAATTTGCTGTAGACTAGACCTGAAGTTTGATGAGTTAATTAGGCTTCCTAACCTGTTATCTTACCTTTCATAATTAATACCATAATCATATTCATCTAAACTCAATTATACGGAAGTCACTGAGTGAATGTTTATTAAAAAAAACTGGAGCAAAACGTGGGCACAGTAAGACGTCTGTACACTCCTCAGGGTGCAAGTTCTTCAGCAACTGGCACTGTAATTAAGAGGGGGATTCCATGTGTCTCATAATTATAGAAACTGCTTTTGTATTTATTGCAAATTCTGGGCAGTGTTGACCAAATAACTACAGCCTGTACTTAAAAGGTCTCTTTATATTTAAAAACAAGGAATCTCTGCTATGTACAGGATGTGACTTGGTGCCTAAGGTCTGCTTTTGGGTGCAGATGATGTTTGGGACTGTAACGTTTGAGACTGCCTCAGTACTTCAGGCAAACATTTATTTTTGTAATGGCTCAAAATTTGAATGGATGCTATGGACAACTTAATTTTTAATTTTTTTTTTTTTAATTGCATCTATTGATGAAGGGCCCAACTAGAGGTTGAGCTTAACTGTAGATATTTGAGCAATTTTCTGCAAATTGGGAGAATTCTCCTAGCAACCAGGAGTGAATATGTGGTGCTCAAGGTTGCCCTTGTGTCCAACCTTCATATCAGTAAATTCAAGACTGGCCTGTAATTACTAATTGTGTTAGCTATTTGAATTATGATTTGCAGGTGAAGGAATCTGCATCAGCATCCCCTAGTGTGCACTTTGAACTTTCCACCTCTTGCCAGTGTCATTTGAGTTTTCCTTAGTGTTTCAACCATCTGATCTCATAAGACCACTTTTTGCCCAAGTTCTGAGTAATTCAGCATGAGAACTACATAATTTTATATAAAAGCAAGATGATTGTCCTCATGCTATGGTTGTTTAGTACTTATCTGACTAATTCAGCAAATAACTGTGTACACTGCTACAGAGAGAGAGCTACAAAGGTGATCAGGGGACTGGAGCATCTCTCTTATGAGGAAAGGCTGAGAGATCTGGGCTTGTTTAGCCTGGAGAAGAGAAGACTTAGGGGGGATCTTATCAATGCTTATAAATATCTGAAGGGTGGGTGTCAAGAGGATAGGGCCAGACTCTCTTCAGTGGTGCCCCATGACAGGACAAGGGGCAATGGGCACAAACAGGAACGCAGGAAGTTCCATCAGAATATGAAGAAAAATTTTACTGTGAGGATGACAGAGCACTGGAACAGGCTGCCCAGAGAGGTTGTGGAGTCTTCTTCTCTGGAAATAATTCAAAACCCACCTGGACACGGTCCTGTGCACCCTGCTCTAGGTGTATGTGCTCAAGAAGGGGGGTTGGATGAGATGATCTCCAGAGGTCCCTTCCAACCCCTACCATTCTGTGATTCTGTGATTGAGGGAAAATGTAGTGTTAGGGACTCAGTAAGGTCATTATATGCACCAGTTCTTCCCTCTTCTTTCTCTGGACACCTGCTTGCCCTTCTGAGTGAGGAGCCATCTCAGATGGAACAGCAGCGTATTATTTTTCAGTGCTACAGATGCTGCCCTGGGGCCCAGGAAGATAAAGATGGGTTTCCACCTTCGGTCATTGGAGGAGTTCTGAAGCCCATATCCAGGCTGCCTGTATTTCAAAGCCTATACACTACCTTTCGTAATGACGAAATTAAGTAGCTTTTTTCTGAGCCTGCTCAGGTGTTAGACATCTATTAGAAATGAAGTCTGGTTTTTTAACATTGTTTGTATTTGATTTATTTGAATAAAGAAGAAATCTGGTTTGAGCCTCTGGCAGAAGTTGTGCTAGGAGTTTCTTTCACAACTCACGAAGGATTTCTAAGTCTTGATTGGAAGTTCTTACTAAGAGAAAATATGACATTTGGAGCATAAAAATAGTCTGTTGCTTGGTAGGTCCAAGGAGCAAATCCATGCTGTTCAAAATTATTTCCAACAGTGTGTACTCTGTCCAGTGCAGTAGGATGATAACTCTAATGTGTGCATTGTAAGCATTTGAAATTTGTAAAGTATTTTGAGCTTGAATAACTCAAGCGTGGTGTACCACCTGGAGGCTGTTGAAAAAATGAGCTGTTCTTTTCACCCATCGGAAAAAGAAGCTCTGGAAGAAGTAGACGTGTATGATGTGTGTCAGTGTTTGGGGACCATACCTAATGCTAACACAATAGCCCTTTGATCTGTTGGTTTATATGTAAGATGCTGGTCTTAAATGGATCAGCAGTTTTGTCATTGGGGATGAGTTCTGACAGCATTGCAAGGAAGAAGTAAGACTAGATAGGAGGTGACACTGATGGTCATGGACCAATTTCCAGTGCTGAGACTGAGTGGGTGGGATGAGAGATGACTTCATGATAGCTCTGCAGGAGGGGATGACATGAGGTTTTTGAGGACTTAGCAATGTATGTCTGAATCTCCCAGGGCAATAAATCTGATAAAAATAGAAATTTATTATTGAGAGACATAAACAGTATTGTTTGTCTCTTGGTTGTTGTTAGGTGTCTCGTAAACTAGTATCTAACTTCTTTTAACTTGGGTCTGGTGGCAAACTTGGACTCCGATAAGCACTGTGAGAAGTGAGCGGCCCATAGTAATAATGTTAGCCCAAATGAAATCTTTCACTCTGACCTCTAAAAGTCACCTGTGCTAAAAAGAATAATGGGCTATTTGGTATAGAAATTAGATCTAAATCTCATCATCTCTTGAAATCTTTGCCATTATCTCAAGGGAGAAGAGAAATCAGAAAGTCAAATAAAGGTAATAATTGATTAAAAATTTACTGTTTTAAAACACTTTGTACACCTGTAAACTTCTTCCCCACTTCTACAAACTGGGTAAATACAAAAAGGAAAATTGTCAAATAACCTATTCCTTGAAATTTATATTAAGATGTTATCTCATCAAACACTAAGTCCAGGTCCTTGTCCAGTGGTGATGGTCTATTTCAACAGTCTTACTTTGTCCTTTCAGCAGCTGCTGATGTTTTCTGTATTTTGTACATAGCTTCTGTACTGCCACTGCTGGAATTTTTTGCTATGTTTAACATTCAAAATGTGACTGCACATGAAAGCTTTTTAATGCAATTTGGATGGTTACTTTGATAGCAGATATTGAGTTTTATTAATAAAATAAAAGGAGGTTGAGTTATCTAAATTATTTCTCTTTCATCACAGTTATGAAACAGTTTAAAAACTGTCACAAAACTTACTGTAAGTCTACATGCCGTATTTGCTTGATAAAGGGTTGTTTTGTAGAAATATTGGGCAACTCTCCCTAGTCCTAAGGGAGACTATTTCCTTTTTAGTTAATATCATGAAGCTGTTTTTTTCCTGAAGCTGCTATGAGACTGAGAACGCATGCTTCATGAGGCATAAACATTATTCCTTTGCTGAACTTCAGAAGTGCTGTTGTTGGAAATGGCTGCATCTGAGAGATGAAAACTGTAGGGTTTTCAAAGTCTGCCCCCTCCCGCCCCACCCTGGAAAGGAAAATCTACCTGAAAATTGAAATAAATGGTCAACACTTGTGTATTAATTTTTATTTAGCTCCAGTCTTTGAAAGCACATGAAGTGAGATAGAATAAAACAGCTAGGCTATGTTTGAGAATATCAATAGATACTTGATATAAATTGGGACTATTGCTGATATCAATAGCAATACAGAATATATATGTATTTAATTTTTAGTCTTTTAATGTTTTAAGGAAATAGAGTTGCACATTAGGAAGTGAGTATTTTCATGTTTGGAGATCTATTTTTTCTGTTATTTTTATTGGTTTTGTCTCAATTTCTCTTACAGATTTTTTCCAGGCAAGACAAAAACAGAGCTGTAGGCTGTGAAATGGAGTGGAGTGGTGGGAAAGATTTCTTAGATATGTATGTTTGTATCTGTGTTATGGGAATGTACTGAGATTACCTGTGGGTGTGGGTGCATTAAAAATGATTGATTCATCTAAAATATCCATGGACCAGATGTGCATGGACCAAATTTGACTAGAAGTGCTGGATTCTTTTGTATACAATGTATGATTTATTTAAACATTTATAGTGGCCGTTTTCTTGGGATTCCTGGATATCTGGCAGTCTGCTTGGAGAGAGACTGTTGTCTGGCAGTAACAGCACAGCAACATCTGACGTCCTTGTCAGAGCTCTTAAATTCACTAAAAACAAGATTTCCAAGTGGAAAGATGTAATTGTGGAAACTGAGATGTTTGGGAACCTTAGAGAAATGAATGTATTGAAAGAAAATTGAATTAATTCAAGCTAAAAACTATTTAATGTCTTACTAGTAGCAGATGCGATTGGAAGATACTGCAGCTGTCCATGGAACTCAAAACCAGGGATACAGCATGCTCAGTTTTTATTTTAATCTCACTAAAATTTGGGTTTGCCTTTCAAAATAAGCAGTTCTTTGGATTTCCCTTGGATCTCTTTTACTAAAGAAAATTGTAAGGATTCCTAGATTATTATCAGCAGAGCTACAATAAAGATAATTTCAGAACTGTACAGTATTGTTTTCTTTTCAGTGTTGCATTGCTCAGCTAATAATTTGTAAATGTTAGAATATATGCCACATCTTTTTTAGCTGCAAATCCCTTATTTGTTTTCTGATCCTCAGAATTACCCTGGGACCTAATCCTGAGAAAGGATAAGCTCCGTAGCTAATCTGCAGCATTCAGTTGCAATGGGGATCCCTGGACCCTCCAGGGAGCTTTGAGGACTGCTCCTTTACAGGATGTTCTGAGGTGCAGCTCTGGGTGGTTATTCACTCTGCCAGCTTCTCCTTCCCCATCCAGCTTAGCCTCCCCACTTGGTGACCAGGAATTTGCATGCTGTAGCTGATACTCCCACATCAGCGCACTGATGTACACAGATAGGGTGTTGAAGGAAGAAAGTCTTATATATCCGTCCAAGGCTCTCAATGTGCAGTCAGTGCTGTACACTCTAGGAGCAGAAAGACTCTGAATGGATTCTTGGTGGGTATATTTTAAAAAGTCTTTAACTCAAATCTCTTCTCAATATGGAGGGGGAAAGGGCTATCTTTCATCTAGGAAAGTTTTAACCAGCCTTGCAGTTTAAGGTGGTGTTACTGTACACCTAAGCCTTGTCAAGAACAACATCAAGATCAGCATCAGGAACACAAGTATAGCCATGGAAATATGGCAGAAGGTGTTTCAATGACCTCTGTGCAGGGCAAGGCTGGTGGTGTTCTGAGACATCTCCACTGCTGTTGTTCCTCTGCTGAGCAAGCAAGAACTCATGTGAGTGCAGTTACTCATGCTGCAACCAAAACTTCCATTTTGGGCTCAAAATCTGTGAAGCCCTGGTCTGCTGAATGAGAAATAAATATTTTCTTTAACTCCTTTACCCCAGACTTTTCACTACATTGCTAGCAAATTTGGTTGAAACTTTTCATTCTGTATTCCAGGGAGATGTTTGAATTTTGTCAAGCATAAGCTTCAATAGAATCACTTTCAATGCATTTCTGATTAAGAAAAAGGAAACAAAATTAGCTTCAGATATTGCTTTTATGGAAAATATGTAGTTTTGAATGAAACTCCTAATTTGATACACGTCAGTTGTTTTCAGTAAGTCAATTCTTCGATTTCCACCTAGAAAACAGAACATCAATGAAGGAAGATACAAAGAAAATTATAAAAATTTTAAAGACAAACACCTTTTATTTTTTAAGTTTTATTCCCCATCTCCTCCTCTGCCCATCAGGCTATTAAGGAAACTGCAACTCAATATGACCCTAAAATTATAAATTCTTTTCATTGTTAGGTTGTCAAGATAATTTTTAAGATTTATTTTTCCTAAAAAGTGGTCTTTTTTAAAGAAAATAGAGAAGGAAAGTATTCTTCTCTATCATCAATAGAGTTCTAACACCATCTTGAAGTATTTGAGAATTAATTTTTTTTTGAGACAGACTTGAAAGGATTGCAGAAAATACATTTATTTTTAGGTTTAGCTAAACAGCAGGTGTATTATTCAGCTATTAGAGATGGAATTTGAATGAACCATATGGATTGTCCATTATAATAAAAAGTAATTTACTCTATCGGACTAATTTAAGCATATAAAATATAATGATCAATCTTGTAGAAAATAGACAAGGATAACTCAGCAATTTAATGTTAATTGTATTATCATTCCAAAGCCCATATTGATTTTTAAACTACATTTACAAAATGCCCAGTAAGGTCCAAGACTTAATGAAATACATACATGACATCTACTTTAAACTAACAGAAAGGCATTCCTGGTCATAAAGCCAGTTGGTCAGAAGTTTCACAAGCAGGTTGAGGTTGTCTGCTAACTTGCAAACAGACTAGATCTTTTTGCCTTTTTTTGCCTTTTTTTTTTTTTTTTTTCAACCAGGGGGGAAATAAAAAGCTGTTAATGTTACAAAACCAGGCTAGGCATACTTGTGCTGAGGGAGTCTGGCCTTGCGTACTCATAAACAGCATAGGATTTTCAAAGGGTGAGTGCTTGGTGTTTTCTTCTATTTTAACTTTTAAAGGGACCTGTTGGGGCACTGTCATCATGACATACTTTTCACAATCTCGCCTACAGTTTTTCTCTGAGAAATTGAGCGGGTAGAGCACTGACTTGTTTGGGTGCTCTAGTTATGTGTCTTTGGATGGATTTGTCGTGTGATGAAAAGTCTGCTCTTTGAGAAATGGCAAGGTGAATTGAGAATGACAAAGTAATGAGAAAAGGACTGAAGCCTATTGCCATCACAAATAATATAAATGTAAGTTTCTATCTGCCAGCCACATGCCTTATAAAATAATAGTAGCTGTCAGGTAAGGAAGCTGTAAGAAATGATGATGTTGTTTAAAAAAGCATTTCACTGCTATGTTTTCTCTTATGAGCAGTGCTGATGTATGTAGTTCGTGATGTTCACATGATAAACAGTGCACCCTCTTTATGAAATCAAGTTGTTGTATATCACACCCTCAGAAGTAGCAGTGTATAGAAAGAAAGAAATAGCAGTTGAGTGGCAACAATCAAGTTTTAAGTGTGCCATTGTAATTAGTCAGTAGACATGATGGACTGTGTGCCAGTGCTGCTTAATCACTTCACAGGTGCTTGGTAAGGCGTGGTACAAAGCTGAAGTCTTCCAGCACATCCCATGGGAGCATTAATCAACAGTGCGGGGCAGTCTGCGTGTCATAATAATGTTACAGAGCAGATGCCCTGAAACTCTGACTTATTTCAAGGAATGGCCTTGACCTTCCTGACGTATTGGGTAGGTCTAACCAGGACTCTGCAGCTTGCTTGGTCCCACATCTGCATGAAGTCTCAGTGCCAACTCTAACTACTGCCTCTTGGTACTCTCTTCTCCTGGAGCAGACCTTGCTCTTGCAGCCGTGGGCTGGCGGACAGCCCAGCAAAGCGGATCCCTGCCATCAGGCTGGTGGGGAAATACTTAACCTATCCAAAGGACTGCTGTTATCGGGGCTTTTGCTTTCTTTGGTTTTGGCTTTCTGTTGTAAGCCCCACAGGGGCTGATGATCATGGTGCAGTAGATGATAACTGAGTCCCTGGAGGGCAGGAGCTTGCAGATCCCATGTGGGCTTTTCTGTTACTGATATGGAGATGAAGTTGTGTTCATCCCACCCAGCTGACCAGACCGGTTAGACTTCTCTGAAAACATTGCTTCTAGTGACAGGTATCTCCAGCCTTTTAACTAAACTTCTTTTGCAGAGCTTTCCTGGGGGCCCTTTTAAAATCAAGTTTAAAACAGAACTTCAGTAAGATGATGACAGAGGGTGTAGGAAAATGAAAGGCAAGAGGAGAAAGTAATCAGTTTAAGCAGACGTTTTACTTAGCAGTTCGTGTTTCATATCAGAAATTGCTGATAATCCTTTTATACCCCTAACTTCTGCTTTGTAGACAGCAGTTAAATTTGCAGTAGCCAACAGAACTCAGTCTAACATGTTATTTGACTGTCATGACTTCTTAGCTCCAGTGGAAATGCTCCCAGGTTCTCAACAATATGTAATGAAACTTTGTTATATAGAACTGGAATTTCTGTCCAAATATGTCAGTAAGTAACACTTAACAAAGTGCTATTGATTTTCAAGATGGAAAGACTTAGTAAGATGAAGAGTCCAACATCAGAGATGTTCCCATCTAGAAGGACCACTTAAAACCAACCAAATAAACACAAACCAACACAGAAGCAATGTAAGAGTCCAGATACTAAAAAAAGCTGTGCAGCTGGCTGCAAATGTAGGTGGTCATTCTGAAGTATCAGGTTTAAAACTCAGTTTTCCAGTGTACAAATGATGACAAAGCTACAAGGCTCAAAGACTTGGTTCAGTGATGCTCAGAGGCACATCCCTGTTTCTTCTCTTCACAAAAATCTTTTGAAGTCGACACATGCAGATTTCTCCAGAGTACAGAGACTCCGGAGGCTGACTCACTAGAAGGGCAAATAGTATAGGACTGTGCTAAATACAGATGAGTTACGCTGCTCTCCATCAGCCATCTTTTAAGTGTGTTAGTTAATATTTAACTGAAAAAGAATTTATTGCTATTCTTCCCTTAGTGTTGAAAAAGATCTTGTATTACTAGTGTCAAGGAACATGCCAACAGGCTTTTCATGGGAGACCTTGTCAAAGGGAGTGAATGTATTTTTTCTGGGCTAATGTTTATCCTTGGGGAGACCCTTACATCACAGCCCACAGAGATTATTTCAGTCTTTGTCGGTTCAGGGAAAAAGACAAATTTGGGTCTTTGAGAGCAAAAATTAAAAATCATGCAAGCTGAGCCCCAAACGTGCTTGCTTCTCTTCACTACCTTTCTGCTCCCACTGAATGAGTGATGAGATCACACCTCTCAGAGTTGACACCACGAGAGAAAACATCAGCCTCTCTTGTTCTTATGGAAACAGCAGCAAAGCACAGAAAATCTTTGAACTTCAAGGTTTAGCACAGAACACCAGGGCTTCACTCTTGATCTCCAGTCAGTGAGGCAGAGACAGGAGTTCAGCAGAGGTTAGATAGATGCTCTCTGAATTAGAACAGAACTGGGAAACCTTTCAGTCTATTAGAGAAGTGCTTTCATCTTTCAATCAAGACAGACTGTTACTAAAATTAAAGAAGAGAGTTAATGTTTTGCCAGAGAATTTTAATAAATACTAAAAATATGTGTGTAGATCTTCTGATTATTTTCAATTTTATTAATACTAGGTTTATTTTTAGCTAATTATGCCAGACCATTTCTATCTGGCTGGTATCTTTAAGTGTCTTTGTCCAACTCCTTTCCCCTTGCACATAATCAAAGATATCTCATTCCTTATATTGGCTCATGAAACAGAAATGGAGGTGCTGCCAAAGAGATCCATCAATTCAGTCCTTGTAGGAGCTGAATCTGAACTTAGACTTTTGAAATCTGAGTGTGTTCGGAGATCAGATATTTGACTGACATCAATATAAGTCATCATTTCCAGACATATTAATCAGAAAGTCTTTCCTCTGCAAATCATATAAATTGAATGCTGTTATAAATGACACCAGACACACACAAAAAAATCAAAACCAGAATAAATTTCATTCCTGTAAGAGAGCAGTGAGTTTACAGGCAACAGCTTTTACTTTGACTTTTTTTTTTTTCATTTCCCTGAATTATGTTTTCTTGCTTAATGGTTTTATTTTTAACCTGATGTGGAATGTAAGAAATCAGTTATGTCTTGTTTCCTTGTTTAAAAAAAAAATAATCCAAAATGGTTAAGATCAGCTAGTGATTCCTCACATCTCATTGGCCTAACAATGCTTTACAAAGGAATAATGTCTGCTCTACTTAATTGGTGAGTCATATTCTGTGTTTATCCCTGTCTGAACACTGAAATGCACACAGTGACAGATTTTGTCCCCAGAAGAGCTGAGGTTTGAGTACACAAACAAAAGCCTGTGAGCAACAGGCAACTGCACATGTGTTAATTTATTTTTTATAAAAGCCCCTCAGGTTGGTCTAGTAGGAAGGTCTTTTAAGTAACAACAATGAGGCAATGACCTTACCTCTAAAATCTAAACCTGTTTTGCAACAGNCTGAATTTTTGCTAAAATTGATAATGTAAATTGTGTTTAGGCAGTTTTACACATTTATTTTAACTGAGAAATGCTATTTAATTTCACCTCTGGTCTCTCTTTCCAACAGTGTTTCTAATTATGTGATTACAAGAGGGATACCTACTCCAGCAATGCTCTTTTGGATTAATTGACTCTGCCAGAAATGTCTGCAGTCTCATACTTCAGAAATTTCGTTTGCAGCGCCCATTCATTTTCAAAGAATGGTATGAGGCTGGGGAAATAAGTTTTCCTCTTTTCAAAGAGGAAAACTGCTCTGTTCTGTTCTGTTTTGTTCTGTCAGGCTGTGAGTCAGTGCAAGACCTAGAAATAGAGGCTACATGTCTCCAGATGCCTGGTTTCATAATCTACCTACACGACCATAAGTTAGCTTCTCTGGGACACTTCCTAAGAAGTGAAGTTGCTGCACCTCCTGTTGGTGCCAGTACTTTTTGTAGATGTTTGATTGGTTGATCCTTCATTTAATGACAAGCTAGAATCACAAGAGAACTTGTACTGACTCACTGAAGTGCAATTGATTCAGCAGCTTTATTTTGTTTCACTTAAAACTTTTTATGCAAAAGAAATCCCACCAGTAGCACTGTCAGTATGCTTCAAGGATGTCCTCTAGGAACCAGAAGCCAACAGTGGCTCTGAACAGTTGCATGTAACGTAGAGCTAAAGGAAACCTGCACCCAAAACATATATGGTGAGCATGGGAAGATTTAGATTCAGAACAATGCATGGCTGCTTTGACCGGTCTCTGATTGCTGTATCATTATTTAAGCATCCAAAAGCTTCTCCAGATTAATTTGACATTAGCACTTTACAGCAAGGCATGAGGAATGAGAGAAGGGTGCAGGCAAGAGTCAGACCCTTGTCTCTCTCGTGCATCAGACTCCCTGGAAATAGAGTACATTCTTATTTCAGTTCTTCTCATCATGATTACTTGTCCTTTTACAGCATAGGAGTTTGAGGAAGAAAATTAAAATTTGCCTTTTCTTTAAAAAAAAAAAAGTCCTTAAAAATCTGTCCTGTGATCTCTTTTGATATGAAGAGATCCTATCTGCACTCTTAATGTTGCAGACTTACACTACCACATATCTATAACTGGTTTCAATATAATTTAGCTGTCTAATCTGTTGCTAAGTCTGATTTCTTCTCAGATTAATGATAGTGCAAACCTGTTATTTTTATCTGGAAATGTATACACAGAATGGAGGCTGGGGGACACCCTCCCATCACGTGTAATGCAGTTTAATTTACTCAGCTGAAATGTGTTTGTGTGAAAGTGGGTGGTATTTTTTTCTGGTTTATTTCTTTCTGACTGGTCAGTGATGACAGCTGGAAAATATCTTCCTGGTAGTTTTCTAAATCTTGCACTATGAGAGATAATACATTGAAATGGTGATTTCTGTCAGAATTACTTTAATCTTTTAGGGCAGGACAATATTCTTTGTTTTCATTCCTACCTCCTGTTTTGCTTCATAATTTGTGACTTACCTTGTGGCCTACATATAAAAGTAATGGACACTTCTGAAATGGTAGTAGAAACGAGAATGTTTTCAGAATTGTAATGGTTGATGTTTGTGCAATATCTGTCTGATTTCTTCCTTTTTGAACGAGTCTTTCTGTTACTGCAAATTTAAAATAGTCCTGTTAATTTTATTTGTGTTTTATTTATTTTTTTACTCCCTCTAAAGTTCTACATTTTTGATTAAATCCTTGTTGCTAGCTATGAATTTCCCCACCTCTTGCTTACCTCATCCTTCTTTTACCTCTTATTTATTTTGTGGTGGTAGGCAGCCACTGAGTGTCAGGCATATTTGTCTTCAGTGTAGCCATACTCTTACTTGCCTGCACTTACCTTGTTTTTGCTATGGCTTTTGCACTCACCTTTATTTCTGTTTACACAACTGGTTATTTACTTGCTCTCTGGTCCTTGCATGGTTATAACTGTAGATTTCTATGGTCATCAGTATTACAGTCCTTTATATGGTTGATTCAAGAGCAGGAAAAAAGAGGGAGCAATGGAAAAAGTTCTCTAAATTCCTGAATCATATGTCCATTTTTCTGTCTGTTGTGATATGGGAGACAGAGGATGATCCAGCAGTTGTTTTCACTTGCAAACGTATTTTTTATTAAATTTTCAGGTGTATAAACACTATTCATACTGCTTGAATCTCCTTGAAAACTGTTTTCCTCATGCTAGGTATTTATATTTCAAAAATCTACAGTAGAATTTTTCTTTGCCTAATAGAATGATTTATCAATTCAATACTATACTGATTATGCACAGTAAATGGAATGCAAGACACGTCAATCTCTCTTTTACTCTGATTGCAATGGGAAGAAACGTTTTCATGAGAGACTTGGTATTAATAGATGATAAGGACATAATGCAGAGTTCAGTTATTTTTAACTTTTCTTTTAACAAGCTGCTCTGCAGAGCACATGGAATGAAATCATGACTAAAAATTAAAGATGGTCAGAAGTACAGGGATCTCTGTGGAGAAAGAATCGTGGCTGTTTGCCATCTTGAAAGAAAATCTGGATTTCATCCCTTAATTGGTATGTCCAAGCAGCCATCTAGTTGCCACTGTTGTAAGGAACAATAAGAAATGTTTTTACAAATACATTAACGTCAAAAAGATTACCAAAGAGAATCTCCATCCTCTATTGGATGCAGCGGGGGGGGGGGGGGGCGGGGGGGCGGGGGGGCNTCAGTCTTTGTCTTTAACATTCAAACCAGTTATCCCCAGGGTATTCAGCCCCCTGAGCTGGAAGGCAGGGACAGAGAGCCGAATGAACCCCCCATAATACATAGAGTAAAGCAGTTTACAACCTGCTGCGCCACCTGGACACTCATGAGTCTATGGGGCTGGATGGGATCCACCCAAGACCGAGGGAGCTGGCAGAGGAGCTCGCCAAGCCACTCTCCACCATTTATCAGCAGTCGTGGTTAACAGGGGAGGTCCCAGATGACTGGAGGCTGGCCAATGTGATGCCCATCTACAAGAAGGGCCGGAAGGACGATCCGGGGAACTACAGGCCACTCAGCCCGACCTCGGTACTAGGGTACATTATGGGGCGGATCATCTCAAGTGTGCTCATAGGGCATGTGCAGGACAAGCAGGGGATCAGGCCCAGCCAGCACGGCTTCATGAAAGGCAGGTCCTGCCTGACCAACCTGATCTCCTTCTATACCCAGGGGACCCGCCTAGTGGATGAGGGAAAGGCTGTGGGTGTTGTCTACTGTGAGGGACTGAACTGTGGGACATTTGTCTCAAAGGATTGCTTGTTTAAGCTGGAAACACCTTTGGCTGCTGAATATGACTACAGGGCTGTTGTCATGGAAGCGAGCAGAGGTCAAGGGATGGATGTGTTGCTTTGGGGGATGCACCTAGGCATGGGCAAACACCCCCACCTGCCTAGGCATGCGCAGTCCACAACAAAGGAGCACATGACGACCTTTTGCACTCCACAAAGCCAGCACGCTGGGACTGAGAACATGCAGTACATACCGTTGCCTAGAAAACGACATCCCAGAATAATCCCTGAATACCCTACAAAAGCACTGCGCCACCGAACGGCGAGGGGACCCCCACCACCAAAACACAGACTACAGACCAATGGGACACCGCTGGATCCATGGTGGTGATTATTCTTGCAACTCTACCTCAAATGCTTGCTTCATTTCTGCCTTTTATTCTGTTCTGTCCTATTGCTAACATTTTTTTTTTCATTTTTACTCTTTTGTAAAAAAAGTGGTTTCGGGCCTACGGCATCTGATCTTGCTTGTGTCTTAATCTCGTTCTTAGGATTGTATCGAAACCGCCCCCCCCCCCCAACATTGGATCAGGACATCTACCTGGACTTTAGCAAGGCCTTTGACACAGTCTCCCACAGCATCCTCCTAGAGAAGCTGGCAGCTCATGGCTTAGACAGTTGTACTCTTCACTGGGTAAAAAACTGGCTGGATGGCCGAGTCCAGAGAGTTGTGGTGAGTGGAGCTAAAACCAGTTAGTGGCCAGTCACAAGTGGCGTTCCCCAGGTCTCATTGTTGGGGCCAGTCTTGTTTAATATCTTTATCAATGATCTGGATCCAGGGACTGAGTGCACCCTCAGTAAGTTTGCAGAAGACACCAAATTGGTGGCTGTGTCGATCTGCTCCAGTGTAAGAAGGCTCTCCAGAGGGATCTGGACAGGCTGGATTGATGGGCCGAGGTCAATTGTATGAGGTTTAACAAGGCCAAGTGTCAGGTCCTGCACTTGGGTCACAACAACCCCATGCAACATTACAGACTTGGGGAAGAGTGGCTGGAAAGCTGCCCAGTGGAGAAGGACCTGGGGGTGCTGGCTGACAGCCGCCTGAACATGAGCCAGCAGTGTGCCCATGTGGCCAAGACGGCCAACAGCATTCTGGCCTGCATCAGAAATAGTGTGGCCAGCAGGAGTAGGAAAGTGATTGTGCCCCTATATTCAGCAGTGGTGAGGCCACACCTCAAATACTGTGTTCAGTTTTGGACACCTCATGACAGAAAGACACTGAGCTGCTGGAGCATGTCCAAACAAGAGCAAGGAAGCTGGTGAAGGATTTGAAGAACAAGTCTTATGACGGGCAGCTGAGGGAACTAGGATTGTTTAGTCTGGAGAAGAGGAGGCTGAAGGGAGACTGAAAGGGACTCCTGAAAGGAGGTTGTAGTGAGGTTGGTGTTGGTCTCTTCTCCCAAGTTACTAGTGATAGGACGAGAGGAAATGGCCTCCATTTGCACCAGGGGAGGTTTAGGTTGGATATTAGGAAAAATTCTTTACTGAAAGAGTGGTCAGGCATTGGAACAGGCTGCCCAGAGAGGTGGTGGAGTCACTGTCTCTGCAGGAGTTAAAAAAATTTGTAGATGTGGCACTTCAGGGCATGGTTTAGGAGGCATGGGGATGTTGGGTTGACAGTTGGACTTGATGATCCTAGAGGTCTTTTCCAACCTTATTTCTATGATTCTATGATTCTATGACTTTTTGGGGAAGTAAGGGTGGGGTTGGTTTTTCTGTTCCCTTCCTTTCTCTGGTAACTGGGGATAAGTCATCCTTGGGAACTGAAGAACTGAGGTGTTTATATTAATGATAACATCTAAACTGTGTCAACCTTGACAGTAAGGTGGGGGGAATCCTTTGGCTCCCCTCTGGTGCTCCCTGCTTGACCGCCTTTGCCTGTGACTGGCCTCGCTGGAGCTCACGACAGCCCTGGAGACTGCATGGAAGTGGGTGGAGGTTCTCTTGCTGGCATTAATAGGAAAGAGAATATTCTCTTTGTTATAATCCTGGTGCAGGGTTCTTTCATGTTTCTTTGCTTGCTTCTGATTTCAGTTGAAAATATTTCCTGTTTTATGGCATGGGGAAGAAGTCTACATAGGGCATGCAAGCAGTCCCCACATCCCAGGGACACACAAGTGATTATATTGCTTGTTAGCACAATATTTATATGGCTGTGAGGAGCAAAAGGATGTGGGAGGACATGGTGCTGACAGTGGGAGGGGAGCAATGCTCTGTGTGTGCTAATCAGGGAAGCTGGAAATCCCTTGCGCTCTATTACTGGGGTCAGTATCTTGTGGTAGTGAAGCAATTGGGAGGTGATTGCTCTCATATTTCAGCATCTCCAGGATTGACATTAGAGGTGAATTTGATGTCATAGACAAACTCCCTTCAAGTTAGTGCTCATGTACAGGGAAATATTTGGAGCTTGAATAAGTTTCCATGTCTCCTAATGTGAGACCTCTACCAGAAAAAAAAGCCTAGTGGTTCCTTCCAGACCTTCAAAGGTCAGAATTCATAATTGTTTTACTTTTCTAATGGGAATATATGGATGACACCTCAGCATTGCTCTGTTCTTTTGTGTATCTGAAGGTCTGGTTATGAAATTCCAAGATATTTTGACTCACATCTACCCCTAACACCCTAGTTGCTGTATTTAAAAGTAACTGTGATAGTGATAGTCTGGATAAAGAATTTAATTACATCTTTGAAAAGTGCCTTTCCAGTGATGTACTTTTTTTCTACAGCATTTATGGCACTACTCTAAATGCCACAATCTTTTGTAGTTCTTCTTAAAATGAGTGTGTGCCAAAGCAATACTTGTTTACATCCTTGGATGAAATCTTCAAAAGCGTCTTGGCAATTATTTGAAAAGGAAGAGATGATTCTGAAGAGAGTTTTAATTTAATATTTAATTTCATTAAGGACCTTGGAGCACAAAGTAAGAGAGCATTATTTATAACACAAAGCTCTGAGTGCTCCTCAGTAGAGAGGAGGATCAGAATATCATATAGCAGAATAGGGTCACCTAGAGGAGACAGTAATAGAAATATAATGATATTCACTAGGGCAAAGTCCCAAGGTTGTGGTGTTCCTGTTATTAGTCTTTAAGAACAGAAATATCTGTGGGACGAGAAAGACTGAAGAAGTATGAGGTAATGATAGAATGAATGAGAAACCAAAATGATATGGTAAAGAGAAAGGTAAGTGTAGTTTTAGTATGTGTCAAGTGAGGAGTTTCTAGTGAAGGCTGGGAACACTTAAGACTGTGGTAAAGAAACGGGTGAGACTTCATTGGGAATTTTGGGTGTATTTCTGTTATATGTTGCTCAGATGGAGCTGAAAAGGACTTTTGGGATGATCTGAGGAATAGGCAGCCTCTGTTACAAAAGGAAAATATTGGCATTAAGTTGCTGAAATGTAGATAACAAAATATGGTTTCCAAATAATGGAAACTGGATAGTTCCTAGGGTAAAGAACTACTTATATGTCACAAAAATGTTGGCGGGACTTTTCAGGAGAGCTAAGAACAAGAAAATGAAATGAGTCACTTCACATTTTGAAAGTTTTGTCAGCAGTGGTCCACTGTGTCTGCTATTTTGTCTCTGAGAGAAGGTGATATTCAGGGAAAACAAGTGAACCTTGTCACTTTGTGGTCCATTCTCTGCACTATGCCACCACCCCCAGTAACTGTTGTCATAGCTATGGACTAGATGTTAGAGATTCTTTGTAGTTCTTTGCTGTATATTTCTACAAATTAATAACTTACATATTCTTTTTTTGGAATTTATTTGCATTTAGGTCTAGAATCAAAACTATTTTGACACTTAAAGAGTTACTTAAAGGGCTTCTTTAAATAATCTGAACATCTGTCATATAAACTGAATACATTTTGAATACTTTGAAAATCACATATCAAGGCATCTGTCCTCTGTATTGGCCTGACGCCTTCTATGCTGGTTAGTGCTGGAGACACTCAAGTGGTAGATATATTAATCTGTAGGTCTGCTAGGTGTTTATAGTTGTGCCTCTGTGCTTGCTGAGAAACACACTGGTCAAAAAAGAATTGAGCAGCCTAGTTCATAATCCTCACATGGGTAGTTCAAGGCCCAAAAGAATGAGGATCCTTCTCCACCTAGAGGACATAGGCATTCTTCGGTCACTTCATGTGCAGATAGGAATAGGATCCACAATACATGAAGCTGATGGTTTCACATACACTGAAAGTGATCTGGGGATTAGGTCAACTCATCTCTTCTGCAACATCCTTTTGGTTAGAGTTCTCAGTCTGGCATTTGGAGACACATGACATGCTGTACTCTGTCTCAAAAGGAACAAATGGGAGAAAGTAAGTAGTGTTCTGCTGAAGTGCTGAGAAGGGGCCAGACCCAGGATCACTCAGGAGTCTAGAGTAATGTTCTGCTTGCAGTTGCTGTGAGGGCCCCATAATCTTGTAAAGATAGTTAAAATTTTAAAGGGTAACTGAATATTACTTTCCTCCTTGGAGGGACAGTCAGTGGGAAGTCTGTGCGTGAAGGCTCTCAAGGGGAGGAGGGAAGGGGATGTGTATCACTGTTCCTGAGCATGTGCCATAACTGCTGTTGGTGGGAATAGAGGGACTTCTCTGTGCATGTGCTTTGAAATAGTGCCTTTGGCCAGCCTTGGAGAAGTGTCCACATTCAGGTTCCTGTCTTCTGAAGTTGTGTTTAAAAAGTGGTTTTAAACTGTTAATTTACGTGAAACTTCAGACAGAAGTGTGAAATTTCAGGCTCTGCCTCAAAACCATTACAAGTCTCTTATTTTCCCCCAGAAGATGGTAATTGATCAGTTCCTTCTTCAAGCTGGCCTCTGAAAATAAGAAGGCACGTTATAGAAGTCTTCCATCATGTCCAGTAGAAAATGCTTTAAAAAAATCAAAATGCTAAACTATTAAATTCTCATATATTCATTTTAAGTTGTTGAAAATAAAGACAACTTTTGGCAGCTGCATATTTGAATCTTCAGAAACCTTTTTTTTCTCTACATAGAGCGTGGGGTTAATACGGCTTTATACAGTAATTCTCCGCATCATGACCCTACACCTTATACATCTATAGCTCCATTTGGTAAGCACATGCTTTATATGGTTGTATCCCCATATGGCAGTGGCGCACCACTTAAGGTAAGTGCCCAAGCACAGTGGCACAATGTGGGAACAGAGGTGGGATGGGATGACTGGTTAATAATCCCTGATTGTGCTTCTGTGACTCAACCGTAAGAGAGGATGCTTGGGGAATTTAGGATTCCACTGGCTGGTCTGGATCTTTGGTCCAGAGAAGCAGCCCTGCCCTGCTTCCTTCCAGCCTCCATGGCTACATCAGTCTTTCTGTGCCTGGATATTAACGTCAGCCTGATATTACTGAATTTACTGGACTTCCTGTCATCTTGACCAGAAAATTGTACTACTGGTTTCTGTTTGTTACTCTGCTGTTATTCTGTACCCCGAACCTACAACTTGACAGGGCTGCCTTAAGCCCCTTACAGGGATAAACTCAGAATATTTTGTACATCTAGAATTGGCAGTAACATGCTCTATGGCACTGAATTTCTGTATATTTTTCTAAAGGAAATAGATTATGACCTATATAATTTCATTTTTACTTTGTCAAAATTTCATTTTCCTTTTTGTTACTGATTGACTATTTTAAAATAACATCATCAAATCATATTTGTTTCACTAAAATCTTTGACCAACAACTTTACTGCAAAAATTATTTGTGTTTTTTGTTAGGTTCATTTACAATTTCTGTTCAAGCAGTATTTGAGCTTCAATTCAAACTGGAATCTCTGTAACAAGATATAAGAAAAACTGTACTTTTCAATTTGTTGTGCTGGTCTAGTTTCTAGAAAAAATATGCAGTATTCAGTAGGAACTAAAGCAGAGGTAAAGGCTTGAACTGAAAGGGCTATGATGGAAGCATCCTACGAAAGGCCACAAATCTCTTCTCTGGTATAAAATGAACTGGTCTCTTGGCTACCAAATTCTTTTCTGGCTTTGAAAAGTAGCCTTCGGACTCACATTAGATTTGTCTTGGGGTTAAGTCCTCAGCCAATGTATATGTCACAGCTCTCTTACAGCCTCAGATAATATTAGAACTAAAACTGAGATTGGAAATCCACTGAGGATTTTCTTTCCTTCTCTTCCCTTAATGAGTCATTTATCATGCCAAGTTATTAACAAAGCTAGAGTTCTTTGTAATCTATTGTTGAAATATTCCTGTGGTAAAACTAATAGACCATTTGGTGCAAGAAGCTCTTTTATTTTTAATGAAGGTAATGAAAAGAATAAGGAAAACAGTACAAGGAAAACACTGGCAACATGGAGCAAGCCTGGCAGAAGGCCACCATATGATCAGGGGCTTTAGCACAGGACACATGAAGAGAGACTGACGGAACTGAATTTGTTGAGCCTTGAGGAAAGAAGACTAAAGGGGAATCTTACTGCTTTCTAACTGCTTAGTCAGTGTGGAGAAGATGTAGCCAGACACTTCTCAGGTGCATTGTGGTAGGACAGGAGGCAATGGACACAAACTGGAATTTGGGAAACTTTGATTAAGTAGTAGGATTTTTTTTTTTTTTTTTTTTAAACCATGAGTATGGTCGAGAGCTGGAAAAGATTGCCCAGATAGGTTGTGGAAACTACCGCATTGAGTAGAAACGCCATCCTTGGAGATACTCAGAACCTGATTGGACAAGGTCCTAGGCATCCTGCTCTAAATTAGTGCTAACTTGAGTGGAGGTTGGATGAGAGGATTTCCAGAGATCCTTTCCAGAGGTCCTTGCCAGCCAGATTAATTATTTATCCCTCTGTTTCTACAAAGGGACCTTGCAGTGACCAGTGCAAGAATTTCTAACCTAATACCACTTTTATTGCCCTGAGAAAAATCACAAACTGTTGTTTGTTTGGAAAACAAGTTCTATTTCTTTATAAATTTTTCTTCTCCAATAACTTACCTTGTGTGCTCTACTCAAAGAGAACTGAAGCTCTGGAAATTTGGTTATAGAGTGACTTCTGATAAGAACTCCATGACCTGAACTGTTAAACATTCTTACAAGAACTTAACCCAAAACATAATTGTCATAATGATATGCAAGTTACTCGTGTGCTTAATATTTTGGTTGACTAAACCAAGGTATGTCTGTAATCCTAATTTAAAGTATATGTTTCATCCAAATTACTTTTTACTCAAAACTGACGTGTTGCCTCTTTTTTTGTTTGTTTGTTCATTTCTTTTGTTTTTTCTTTTTGTGATAGGCTGAAGTTAGTGAAGAGCTATTAATAGTTATTTGTAATTGAATTTTTCAATAGGCTACTGATCCATTCCCCAATTATGTTTTTACTGAAGAGAGTTGATCTTGTTTAAACTCCTGCAAACCAGGATAAAGGAAACCTATTCCTTCATTGGTTAATGTCAAACCAAGGAAGTCCAACTGCAGCTCTACTTTTTGCAGGAGAAGTATGTGTTAAGGAGTGAGCAATGATGTATATAAAGGCATTCTAGTTTGTTTTTAAGAACTAATTTGCTAATCTGCTTATTTTCTCATAAAACAAAGAAGTGGTTTGTGCCTTTTTAACTTTACAAACCATTTCTCTCCTGTGAACAAGAAGTGTTCAACAGAGAAATCCATGGCTTTTCAAAATTGCTTTCTTTTTTATCCAGTAAATGGAAGTCCTCTCCCAGACAGAGAACTGTATCTTGTTCTCCTGCCAATTCGACAGAAAACTAATAATGAATATGGTAGCTTTTTCATATTCTTTGTCTCAGAAAAAAACAACTTTTTATTTTGTCTTTCCTTGTTTAAAAGTGGAGCCTGGCCAACTCGTGGCCGTGAATTGCTATGAATATTGATCAATCCCATGGAAAGTGGTTGTCCTTAATAAGGATTAATAACTTTGCTGTGAATTCAGCAGTATCATGAGAGCTTTTTCTCACTAGTCACACACAGAGCAAGCAGAGAAATCCCGTAAGTACCACTGGGTGCAGAAAGCTTTTGAAATTGCTGTCCTACTGTAGATGCGTATCTTCCCTAGCTCTGCTCTGTATTTGTGGATAAAGTTGTGCAGGTGTTATATTTGAAGTCTGGATATCTTACAGTTCTGTCTGCCTGTTTCCAGTAGTTTTCACTTTGAAGTCTCAGGCTTGTCAAAGATTTCTCACTCTTTGGGCTTTCTATTCTATTACCTCCCTTTCTACCTCTTCTTAATAAAAAACTCTGCTCCAACTTTTAAAGCTATGACTTTTTTTTCTAAATGCTGGTATATCTGAGGAATATAAAATTGATTTTTGCTCTTGGTGAAATATGACATTTTCCTCCTATTTAATTTTTTTTCAGGCTGCTCTTCTGTGCAGATTTTTGTTCTGATCGGTTTGTTTGGCTTCTTCCCTATTACTTGTGATGTGCCTGCTCATTTTCTATAGTGTTTTGAGGGCTTTTTTACTCCTCTTCGAATTTTTTTCCAGTTCAGTTTTCTGGTTCTACTTTCCAGTTCTTCCAAAAAAGCTTACTTTTGATGCTAGTTGTCTTGATTTAGGTAGTCAGAAGGGACAGAGAGTAGAATTAGATCCTTAGCAGAGAAATATATTTTTTTTAAGTTTTCTAAGGTTACTGTATTTCACATACTGTGCAGTGGATGTAACTTGACATTTTCGATAGCAACAATGTGAGGAGGAGCTTATTGAACCTGGGCCTAGTAAAAATAAAACATGTTGCAGAAGCTGTCAGGAAAGTAAAACAGTGAAAAAACTGATTTTTTTTTTTCTGTTACAAGAAAATCATCAGTGTGAACAGTTAAACAACATTGTGGACAGTCGAATGCTGAAGGGCTTTCAGATAAGGAAAATAAAAATATCAAGATTTTTCTGTATTCCCTTTTGTAGGGTTATGTATATGTGCCCTCACAAGTATGTTTAATTACATAATATTATGCTGCTGTCTAAAAATAGGGGACCTAGTTTCTCTAAAAACATTAAGAAAGAAAAGATTACCCATCTTAAATCTCAAAAAATTGACCAGAATATTTTATTCCTGGAAGTAACATAACTATGGTGTATATCTTCATTTTTCAGAATTACTCTCCACGCTCTACCTACAATGTCATGCAAATTGGTCTAGCATTTTCTGAAAGCAGACAGCTATTTTTGGAGTTAAGATCAGAGCTGATCCTGGATTTATGAGTCTATGCAACTTCTGGAGTGGGGTTCAGGCAATGTAAACCTCCGTGGATTACTGCAGTGGGATTACTACAATGTTTTAGGGTTCATGCTTACGGTGCCATAAGAAGGTGGTCAAGAGTTTATACAGGAATATGGTTACTTCAGAACCGTAAATAAAATGCATCCCTAAAAGTGTTAATCAGCTATCTTGGAAGTGAGATTGCATTCCCTGCCCCCAAATAATTTCCAGATTATTTTTGGCTGAGTCATCTGTTGAGAACAGGATGAAAAATTTTTTATTTGCTAGATGAAAAAATATAGGTCACAGTATTGTGTAGCAGAGGTGGTCTGTCACCATAGGTTACAGATTTCTTGATTATGATGTATTTATGAGGTTAAAGCTCATAAAGGAGTTTATAAGGGTTTAAATTTTGTGTTAATGCTGATTTAGATGGGATCTATAAGTCATCTTTGACAACATCTGTAGACTACTTTTTTCTTCTCATTTGTAGTATCATACCCTTTTTCCTATGCAGAGTGCTTCCTTTACACTAGAAATAGAGCATTTATCCAAAGAAAAGACAGATTTCTGTCATATAAGATGGAAATATGATATTAGCCAAGCATGTTTCAGTTATTCCTGGTAATAATTAAAAATATCTTTTTTACCTTCAGTCATAAACTTCCCTATCATGTTCCAAAAAACATGATTAAAAAAAAATCTTCCCAATTGCTCCATTTCAGTGCAGAAATATTCAAGAAGTATCTACTATTGCCTTCCTCTTCAGTCTTCAGCATGTCTTTTACTATTCACTTAAAAGAAACTCCAATACATACACAGTTCTTTTTACATTATCTTCCATGTTAACATTAATAAAATAACAAAGAATACAGAGGAAATATTTCTAATGTCTATCAATATCTCTAGGAGAAAGCTGTAGGGTCTGGTAAAAGTGATGATCAAAAATGAATGCCCAGACTGTAAGTTTCCATTTTACTTTTGTGAAATCACTTTCGATGCTAAGGGACAGCCTTCCAAAATCTAGTGATCATGACATTAAGTTTGCTGAGTGAAGGAGAGGATGGAAAGAGAGTCAGTTTCTTCAAGTTTAAGATTTTGGGGATGTAGAAACCAAAATCAGCAATCCCATCCTTTTCTTTCCTTTTACAGTTTATTTCTGGATACTGAAGGCACCGAGATGCAAGGATGGAAGTGGGACAGTTCCAGCAATCAGTCAAAACAGTTCAGTAGTCTGTCTGCCTTTTTAAGGAAGACCAGGACAGGCTCTGTAAAGTGTTTCATAATGTCATCATTACTATTGCTACTATTCTGCTCTTGGGATTGATGTGGAGCAATAGACTTGTACCCAGAACTGCATTAAATGATATGAGGTTGAGTCTTTGGAAAGATGCCATTGCTTCTACTTGCTAGGGACTCCTATGCTTAGCCAGTGTTTTATCTACTGAAAATGGCATTACAGAGGAGAGAAGTGGCACTGAGAGAAAAGTGACATGAGGACAAGGTCAACCCTGTAATACACAGAGACTTTAAATAGCAGATTAAAATTATAAAAGTTTACAGCGTTTATCAATGACAGCATGGGATTTGGTTGAACTACTCTGGAGAGGAAGTTGAAGTATATATATGCAAACATACTTGGATGAATGTTTATGATACTACATAAACTCCATGGCCTATATGCACTTTTTTATAATAGAGGCAATATTTCATTTGGGAAAGAATTATGGCTCCTAAAAAGAAATGAATCACTGGCAAGCAGTTCCAATGTAAATATATTTATAAGGACCTTTGATTTGCCAGTTTTTTTACTGAAAGATTAGTTTTTCTTGAATAGTAAATTTAATTTATGAAAGTGTAGTGACATACTAGTTCCACGCTGAGATACTCATCTTTTCAGGAAAGTGCTTTGAAAAATAAATTGTGGAAAGTTGTTTTTTTTCCTAATTGCAATTTTTTTGCACACATTGTTTTCTATCTATCTGAAAATTGGGCTCCATTGCTGGATCATGTTTGCAATTCAGAGTGACAAAATGTAAGTAGCTGTAACTGCAGAAAGCCATCTTATGTTTTTGATTTATGTATGCCCAGCATTAAGTGTCATGGGGAACTCACTTGTGTCTGTTATAAACGGTCATCAACTTCTATGCATATTGGAACTAATCCACAAAATATTCTTATCTTCTTACAGGTTTCTGTGCTCCTCTTGCTGTCCTAGCTTCTTGCCGTAGAACTGCTTGGAGATGACTGAAAAGAAGTTTCTTCTTCACAGAAATAAAAATTTTGCCTTAACTCCAGCAGTTCTGGAAGTGAAACCTCTGTCTGGGTACATTCAGAAGAGGTACTACTTTTTTAAAACAAAACTTGGTCCGTAGTTCAGCTGATGTTTGGGACCAGAAGACCACATTTGTTAGACGGTAATGAAACTGCGATATGTCCTGAGCACAAGATTGTGAGATGTCAACCTTACAAGGGCCAAACTGTGGTTGTTTGAGTGTTAGAAAGAGGAGCAATAAAGGAAAACTCCCTGCAAGGGCCACACTTGTCCCCTCTGCACTCTTCAAAGGGCTGTCCACAAGCCTGTTACATCTCGCCACTCTTGCAGCATGTATGTGCACAGTAAGTTGGTACATAGCGAGAGCATCCTAAGGCAGCAGTGTCCCAGACATACCTAGAGAGGAGTCACATAGATACTGATTGAGACAGAGGGCTCTGGCAAGCCCACAGGAGAGAAATTGTTAGTAATAACACCCTCTTTTGCTGGAAACACGGGTTTTGCTAGGTGAGTGCCTTATCTTTTACAAAAAGACTGCATCCTTGGATGCCTGAAAGCAACTTCATCATGTAAGCCTATTCTGTTCAGTCTAAGTCTGAAATGATCCACAGCTGAGCTCTGTGAAAGCACAAATACACACCACAGTTTTCAGAGAAAAATGAGGCCCTGGCACTGCCAGAGGGAAAAACTGGTGCTAGGGCAACTATAAAAGTTAAGCAGGGACACAAAAAGTTTAGGTAAACTGTCAAAGCTGATAAGGAGAGGGGTTGACCTGGTGAGAGGTAGTTGTCTGGTGAGGATAAGTAATTTCAAACTGGAACCCTCTTGCATGGTTTTGGGCAGGATGGGAGGTGTTTCCTTCCTTTCCCTGGCCCAAATGGTGGGAAGGCATGTGTCTCTTCAGAGGCAGGATTGTCACTGGCTGCGACAGAGATCAGAATCTGCTCTGGAGCTCTAATCAAATAACAAATAGAGCTTAATGCAGCTCAGCACGTGGGTGCACTATATATTTTGTTAGACTTCTCTGGTTTCAGCCCAAAGCAGTGAAATTGATCTCCAGTTCAGCACCATGTTTTAGTCCTTATTCTGTCTACAGTTTTTTTCTAAAAGCAATTCTAACAGAAAACTTCCTTTGTCATCTACATCTTATTTATTCTGCAGCTCCAAGTTGTTCCCGATGTACCCCAGTGTACATACAAGCAGAACATGACCCTCAAATTGTAACAAACCATGTCGCCAAAGAATGGCAAGACTCAGCAGTAGAATTAATAGATGTGATCACACTTTCAGAAAGTGTGAGCTTTTTAAAGGTTGAATTTCAAATATAGACTTCAGAGGAGAAAACAGGGATCCGGGGACTTAATCTTTATTCTTAGAAATTGAAATACAATTTATAGAAAAGTATGCAGCTGGATTGAAGATTATGTGGGGGGAAAATAAACAGAGATTTTAACCAGCCCTGCTGCATGAGTAACAAGACTACTGCATTTTCACTTCTGTAGTGTTAATTGCCTTGAAAAGAGGATGGGATCTAACTTTACAAATAAAAATTTATTTCTATTTGAGAATATACAGAGTTATGCAATGTTACCACCATTTAACATTTAGAATTGAATTTTTCATGCAAAAACTGGAACTGTGGATATTTTGTAACATTTTTGTCAGTGTTACTTGCTCATTTCATGACACACCTAAAAGTTTCAGGTATTTTGTGGAAGGACAGGCGTTACTGAGGCTGACATTTTTTGAAACTAGTACTATTATGCAAGGGCTGTAAAAAAGGGGAATTGTAAGAATTAGTTTGCTCTCTTTCTTTGGCTATGTCTTACTGATCTGGTTATTGTGAAGGATAAGTTTTTTGTCACTGTCTGAGGCTGCTTTCCAGGATTCCTCTGGGTGAGAGCAGGGCAACTAAAACATAGCTTTGTATTTCCTTAGGGTGTCACAATAGATGCAACTGTTAGAAAGCAAACTGAATTTAAGAACCAATGTCTCAATATATTCAGTTGTAGAAATGGATAGCTAGTTTTTTTTCAAATGCTTCTCCAAATGGACACTCATAGTGCAGTTATCTGAGCTTGTAGACTTTTAATTTGACTTTGCTATACATACCTGGGCTCTGCACAGGCATAATGTGCTGTGCAATTCCTCTCTGCTGTCCTAGACTCAAGACAGTGTCCATTTGATGCATTCTGCTTCTACAAACTTATTCATGTTGAATATTTTGCTTCCTTAGAGCTTTTTGCATGAATATTCTTAAATGTTCTCTTGATTCACATGAATTGATTCACATAGGTAAGAAAAAAGTCATATATATATTAGCCTTGCATGTGACCTAGAAATTTCCCTGAAGGCCTGCGCTTGCTGCTTGTACATTGTTTCTAACCAAACTGCCTGCACTGGAAAATCCCAGACAAATGCTAAAAGCTACCTCCCCACCAAAAAAAAACATCCCAGAGAAACCCACAGCAACCAAACCTGGCTTCATTCTACCCAAATAGAATTTCCAGGCAGATAAGAGTTGTTGTCCAGGGAAACTGAGGCAAGGGGTAGTTACTCATGCACCACTGAAAAGAGCACCCTGTGGGATCTCGGGAGATGGGGCCTGTTCTTGTCATTGGTCTGACGTGGCATTTCGGTGGTCTTTTCCCTTCCCTGTGCCACCATTCTTGCTTTGGTCTTTACTCATCACGTCTCATGTCTTGTTAGGCTATAACTGTTTTGAATGCCAGCATTCAGCTTTTTCTGCCTGGAATAAGGGACCTCTTGTCTCGCTTAGGTCCCCAGCGTGTCATTTCTGTGCTTGTTGCAGCATGTCCCTTTAGCCTTAAAAAAAAAGACAAAAAAAGAATTGTTTTCCCTTCATTATCTGTAAATTATCAAACTGTTACATCATTTTTTCATCCACCTCAGATGTCTTTAAACAGAACAAGAGTTCACACAAAAAAGGTACTTATATTGACACCTTCCTGTTGATTTTTATTTAAATATCAGTGAATCACTTAATCTTGATTTCCTAAGGAATACAGAGAAATTGAAAACTGCAAATTTGTGTGTCTGCTTTCAGCCTGCTCCAGTGGTGTTTCATTTGCTTCTTTAGGAAAGACAGAATTGAAGTATTAAAGTATTATTATAAAGTAGTATTGAAGTACAGTATATAAAGTATTATACTTTTTGGTAGATGCTGCTGCATTTTCTGTTCACAAAAGGTGACTGGGCAACAAGTTGGAAGAGTACTTTCTTGTCCTATCTTGGCTGCTGCATGGGGGATCAAGTTAAATCTTATGGAGCTGGAAGAAATTGTGCCCTCCCAAAGAGCAATGGAGTGTGCACAGCTGGAAGAAGTTTCTGATGTGAGCACAGACTGAAAATCATGGCAGGCCTGGGGGGAGCCTGTGGTGTAAGTAGCATCTGAAGAATTACTGAGTAAAGTAGGGAACAGGACTCTGAGGTGACAGGAAAAGAAAAAAAAATTCCTGTAGATTTGGACAGGATTGGGTGTAGACTTGTTGGAAGTGAGCAGGTTGCTAAAAGTGCATGGACAGAGAAAGCAAGTAGAGGGAAGCACCTCGGCCTTTAAGGTCCTGAAATACATGGGAGAAATTTATTTACAACACTTTTATATTTAGTTGGTTGGTTGCAGGTAGCAGATCTGAGAAGTGTCTATTTCAAAGATATTAGATTGTGCAGTAATAACAAAACACATAAATAAATAATAATAAAAAAGCAGCAGAGGCGGATGCTCCTGGATGTTCCTGACGTGCTCACTTTGAGAAAAAGTTTGGTCATTTCCATTTCAAAGCTTTGTCCAACTTAGCAAATGATTGTCAAGCTTATGATAAATAAATAAAACATTTAAGTTCTTTTCAGTAATAAAACCTGCCAATCTGGTTTATTTCTTGATAGTAAGCACAGGATATCATAAGTTTTACCTTTAAAAGATTTTTTTTCCCCTTTCAAGAATCAGAATTTACTTTTTGATTTCCCTGTGAACAGGAATCTGACCTAGTGTAGCTGCTGTGGTGAGCTGCCACAGAGCAAAAAAATACATGGAGATATTTCTTTAAACATTACCAAATTCTGTAGGAAATCTCTTTACTGGAACAAAGTGAAAAGTTTGAAAATTTCCACAATATACAAACTTTTCTTTTATTCAAGCATTGTGATCAAAGTAGATGACAGTGCATTTCTTCAGCAGTCTGCAAGTAAGCTGTACAGTCTACTCATCTTGGTGTAATACTTGTTAAGGTTTTGAGGGCAATGATGTGAAGTGTTTAGTTATTGCCTCTAATAAATTGTTAGTAAGCAAACTCATGTCCTTAGGTTTTCCACTGGATTCTGGTGCTGCAGAGACTGTTTTATTCTCCAGGAAGTGGGATCTGGTCTCGTGACAGGTAGGAGTCCTGCTTGCTCATATCTAGCTGACTTGGGAATACCTGGAGGGAATGGGAGCTCTCAGAGAGCTCTCTTCATACCACTGTCCTGAAACTGTGAAGGAAGAGGGCTGGCTTGACAATACCGCTCTTGTGTTACAAAACATCTGGGATATAAAATGGTTTACTGGATCTGTGCTAGCAGTGTGGCTGAGAGCTGTGCTGTGGCAAGATTTACCAAACCAGTCACTTGTCAGCAAATGTTAAAGAGCAGCATCAGTCTTCCAAGCAACATTGGCCTCCACTGGTGAGGAAGTGCAATGTTCAAGGTGATATTGAGATTACTGATGTTAAGATATATGAAATTATAAAGTTTTCCTGGAATATATGTAGTAATATAAACATTTTTAAGCACGACAACCTTGTTTGCACTTAAGACATTATATTAGAGCTTTTAAAACTATTTATTTGCTGAATAGTACTTTCTTTAATAACCTGCCAGGACTTTTACAGAAGCAAAACAGGACTAATGAAAATGAGGGAGAGGATTAAGTAACTCAATGACTTTGTTCGTTTAAACATGCCCTTTGTTCACAAGGGGAGATATGATGCTGGCTTGTTTTATACAACTGACTTTGTTCGTGCTGTTTCAGTTTTCTGTGAAGAATTCGCTTCTCTCCCTCTTGTGCCAAAAATATTAAGCATCAAGGAAAAATTGTTATTTCCACAGTCTGGCAACAAAAATTAGTGAACTGAGATTTTCTCCATAACCCATTAATGTCAGTGAGCAAAAGTTCATTGATAGGTATGGACTGCTGAGTGTCAATATTTCAGTCCTTTACCTTCATTCTTACACTTGCACCTGTGAATATCTATCTGTGTATCTATCTATGTGTCTATTTATCTATGTACCTATGTTTGCGCATAGCTGTGAAAAACTTGATGGTTTCCTTAGTTCTTAGTATTTATCCACATTAGGGAAAACCCCACTAATGCACTTGGAATGATTCATTTTTCATTTGTGATCTTCATCAGGTGTCAGATTTTGACCTAAGTGTAGGAACTAAATTTTTATTTTTTTTTTTGGCAGTGGAGAGAGTTGTTTTATACTTGTACTGGTAATGGAATATATTAGAGACTTAATATTTATTTATATAACACACAAGAAGCCTTTCCAAACTTCTCTAAGAGCAGTTATAACTCTATGAAGAGCTGTTATAACTCTATGGGACTTTTCTTTCTCCTAGACAAACTAATCTCCTTGTTAATTAACATTTTAGAGTGAAAAATGTCCAGCATAAATTTCACAAAGTAATCTCTGATTAGACTTCATACAATAGAAAGAACTGCTTTTCCCCAAGGGCTGCATAGTATTTTGGTGCACACAAATATGCAGCCTGCCCATAACCCTAGCAAAATTCAATTACTCAGAGAGGTGTAAACCACATTTTATGAAAGCAGTAAGACATGACTCTTGATCATTCCGTAGGAGACTGCAGCACAGTTTAGAAGCATTTGCAACCCCACACTGAAGGCTCAGTGGATATAAACAGCTGAGAAGCACAGTAATCTCCGAGAATCATATTACCTAGAATATATCTTTGCTATTAATTTAAAATTGTTTTCAAAAGCAATAGATCGGAATCATCAGAATAGCAATAAATTTAGTCAAATCAATAATGTAATTCTGGTGATTTTACACGGAATATTGATGCAGGCATTACATTATTCACAGCGTACTTGAGAAACCTCCATTGTAGTTAGCAATTCTGTAACTGTTTGTGGCTGTGTGATGTCACCTGAAATTTCCACAAAAATCTCTCTCCAGTCATGAATGTATGAACTATTTTAAAGTATATTGTCTCTCAAATTAAAAAACGAACAAGCAACAAAACACACCTCAAATAATTATGGGCAAGATTAAACTTTAAAAAAAAAAAAAGTTGATTGGTGTCTGACTTTCCTTATGTAGGTCAAATCCTTATTAAACAATTTTAAGGTCTTACAGAAGTTATTCTATTCTTACTTTAGCTGTGAGTGAAAAACTCTAATAAAAATCTTACTCTTCTGCTCTGATGCATTTATGATGGGAAGGATAGCACTAAAGCAGATACTTTACAAGTGGCATCTAGTGTCTAGGAAAAAAAAAAAAAAACAAACAAGGGAGGATTTCATTTTCATTCAGGTGAGCAGTGCCAAGCTTTTCCACTCAGCATTATGGGATCACTCATGATTTACTTTCATGAGAAGCCTTCTAAACGAAAGCAGAATTTCCAGCAGGCCAATCAATCCAGCCTTTCCTGTTCCGCACACAACTTTATCCCTCACATTATACACGCACTGTGTGCCAAATCTGAGAAGAAGAATTTCTCTTGCTAGCATTGTAATGGGATGGAGCTTGGTGCTAAAAATAGATCTACAACCATTTAGGTGATACAAAATGTTTCTATAATAATTGGCCTAAAATTATTCATTCAGGTCATTTAAGTTGCATCAGTTATCATCATTAAAAGACCTGAAGTACAAACATGATTGCACCCCTCAGAAAAAAAACCCACCCAATGTCATTAGATAGTATAGATGTATTTGTTGGTCTGTAATTTTATTCTTGCTTTGTAAGGAATTCCATGGTGGCTGCAGCTGTCTGGATGTAGTACGGTTGCTTCTCTCTGGATGTGATTATGTTCGCTGCTGGAACAAGGTGAAGCTGTTATGTTTCAAAGTAGAATATGGGACCTCCGTGCTGAGTTTTATAGCAGCTAACATTCAGTATGTGGTGCACAAAGTGTATTCTAGTAAATAAATGGCCACTGTGTCTGAACATATAAAGAGTGTGATTTTTATTGAAGGAACAGTTTTATTTTCCACTCTAAATTCTTGAACAGGCATCAGAAAAGAACTGAACTGCAATGAACTACGAAGAATGATTACAGCATCCTTGGCTGCCTAAGGAGTGTTGCCAGTGGGTCAAGAGAGGGGAACCTTCCCCTCTGCTTGGCCCTGGGGAGGCCACACCTGCAGCGCTGGGTCTGGTTCTTAGCTCCTCAGCACAAAACCCTTATAGTCTGACTGGAGACACTCCAGTGCAGGGCCACAAAGATGATTCAGGGACTGGAGCATTTTTCTGGAGATGCAGAGAGAGGTGGGACTGTTTAGCCTGGAGAAGAGAAGGATCAGGTGGGGGATGTTATGAATGTGTATAAATACCTGATGGGATGAAATGAAGGGGGAGCCAGGTTCTCCTCAGTGGTGCCCAATGACAGGACAAGAGGCAATGGACACAAACTAAAAAAACATTAAATTCCATATAAATGAGATGGAACAAGACCATACATGGAGATATTGAAAACCTGTTTGGGCACAGTTCTGGGCAACGTGCTTTAGCTTACCCTACTTGAGCAGGGTGTTTGGGCTAGAACATTTCTAGAGGTTCATTCTAGCCTTAACGATTCTGTGATTTGAAAGTGGAGACACTGAGCTAATAATGTTGTTTTGGACTATGCTTGAACTCTCTCTTCAAGATTACTTCCTAACATTTTTATTGTATCATACTAGAGATAATAGGAACATTAGTACTTTGCTAATCCTTTGAAGCTCTGTGTGCAATTAGGGAAAAGGTAATATATTCAGATCAAGAGCAAAAGTCTTGATGTTAAGGAATTGTTCTGTGTTTGCATTCTTGCACTTGGCAGTAGTTGTCAAGAAACACTTTCATCTTCAGGTGAGGGATCCAAAAATAAACTTGCGTGTCTAGGAGCTTGTCTGGTTTTTTTTTTCAATCATATCAGTTGGTGATTTCTTCTTCCTCTAGACTTTGCTTCGCTCAGTTCCTTAGACTGTCACAATTATGACAACACAACTGTTCTATAATGACAAGTATATCAAGACTATGCAATACTTTATATTAGCTTGGAGGTTGGATGAATTTTGATGAGTGTGTTGATGCTTCTTGTTGGTACTTAACTACAGTTTTCTCTTTAGTTGCCTCACATATTGAAGTTTTAACAGCAAAGGCAACACACAAGAAGTGTGGCTCTGTGCCTTTATGGATTGAAATTTCCTCACCATTCAGCTACCTAACCCACAGGTATTTTTCTGGCACTCCTATTCTTTTCTTCCCCTGCAGGTAGCCCTTCTGAGTCCTGAACATGTGCTGTTCACTTGGAGACATAAATAACCGATAAACAGAATTTAAAACTAAACCAGTTAGCAGTTAGATGATTTTAATCTGTGTAAAATCTATGGTAAATTTATCTTACTATTTGGGGAAAAAGTTCCATTCGCTGCATACTATCTAGAACATAAACCAAAAGAGTTAGCTGAAAAAGTCATATCCCTGTATAGAAAATAATTGTCAGTTTATGTAATTTGTATGTAAAGTAGTTGCTAAAAAACACAACAGCTTTTGACTCTTAGGGAGCATAAGAACTATAAGTAGGTAAGAAACATGGCCAAATATTCTGAATAATTTAACTTTTCATTTTAATAGCTTTGTAGGGTCTATCTTTCATTCCTGAGATTCCCTTTAGTAGCATGTCATATATCATCTATTTCTAAAGAACACTATCAATCAGAGTATGATTTCTTTCTGTAATTTTTTCTAGCATTAGACAAGGTTGGGAATAGAATTTTTCTTAACACAATGTCTTGACAGCTTTGAACACTGAGAGCTGGCTTTCAAATTAAAACAAATGTCTGAAATATCAGTTCTTATCTGATATATTAAATATTCACTCTTTGATTGACGTAGTTGTTATAGTGCCTTAGGATGTGGGAGCAACTTATGATCCAACTTGTCAGGCATTAATGATTCTGAATATTTCTAATCTTCACTGTTAATGCTATTACCACTTTTAAACATGTCAGAGTAGATCCCAGACAGAGCTGCAGCTGTCTCATTCGTCACAAACATATCACAGCCACCACTTTGTGGGTGAGGTTTTGAGTTATATCTTGCTTTATGTTACCTCTGTATTCTCTCAGTTTGTTGAGCCAGCTTGGGACAGATGAGCTGGTATGAGTGCAAGAACAGGGTTCCAACCAGCTGTGACTGCCTATTGATGCTTTAAAGTTGTTTCCTCTCCTCAGCTTTTCTGCAGCTCTAAATTAAGACCAGAATGTGGCCTGGATTTTCTTCCCAGTTATTTATAGGAAATTGTGGTATTTCACATTCTTATTCTGTTTCTAAATAGAGCAAAACACTGAAATTCACAGTAAAATGAAATTTTAAATGGTTCTTAGTAAGACAGGTTATTCATTTCTATATGCTAAAAAAAATAAAAGCCAAACCACACAGACACACTTTTTTTTTTCACATTTTAAAAACTTAAAAAGTAAGTCAGACCCTGGGACATAAGAATAAGTTAACTAATGCTGCATATGGCCTCTTTTGGCTTTGCAGTCTAAGAAGATGGGAACTGCAAATAAAGTTTTTCTGCAGTCAGGAATTGTATAGGGTTCCCTGAGTTTAGCAGTGGCTTGTTTCCTTAAAGTTGCAAGATCTTGATAGCCATTGGGTCTCCTTGTTGCTTTTGTGAAATCTGTTTGTAGTCAACAACTGCCTCAAAAGTTCAAGGATTTTGATGAATGCAGAGAGGCAGCAGTGCTTTAGTGTGATAACATTGGCACCATTTCCTTAGCAATCAAACTCAAATAAACAAATGTTCTTTGTTTGGCAAGTCACTTCAGAATGGCAAATCAATAATTTCCTACAGGAAAACATCAACATTTTTCAGAGCTGAGGTACATTTTGCTTTTGATTATTTTGAGCAGAGTTGATTAAAACCTGATGAACCTTTTTCCTTTTGAAAATAATGACAAGTTTAATTTTCATTTAAAAATTCTCAGTGACCCAGTCTAGAGAACATTCAGTTGGGGAGGATGGGGCAAAGTATAAAGATGTAACACAGCTCACTTGTATCTTTAGAAAATAAAAGTCACAGGAAGGAGTCAGCAGCTGGTATATTTGATGCATTT